>JADEYK010001281.1:0-44087 GCA_015710095.1 Argyrosomus japonicus | reverse complement strand
CCGCAGAAGCTCTGATCACCAAGCTTCTTGCTCAGGGGCTGCAGGATAGAATATATTTGAAGGCCAGCATGGTTTCACTCGTCTCCAGCTTGGATTTCGGCCGTTATGGCACTTTTACGCAGTGTGTTTCTCCGGGCGAGAGAAGGCGTTTGCGAGCATAAAAAGTCTGGCGGTGCCCGCCACGTCCTCCCGGGAGCACTGCCTTACAAGTTTCTTGCTCAGGGGCTGTAGGATAGAATATATTTGAAGGCAAACATGGTTTCACTCGGCTCCAACGTGGATTTTGGGCGCTACGGCACTTTCCATCTCAGCGGCCCACGGCCGGCTCCCGTGGCCGAGGAAAGGCGTCTGAGCCCGGCTAGGAAAGAGGGTGTGTGCCGGTCCCCCGCAGAAGCTCTGATCTCCAAGCTTCTTGCTCAGGGGGCTGCAGGATAGAATATATTTGAAGGCCAGCATGGTTTCACTCGTCTCCAGCTTGGATTTCGGCCGTTATGGCACTTTTACGCAGTGTGTTTCTCCGGGCGAGAGAAGGCGTTTGCGAGCATAAAAAGTCTGGCGGTGCCCGCCACGTCCTCCCGGAGCACTGCCTTACAGGTTTCTTGCTCAGGGGGCTGTAGGATAGAATATATTTGAAGGCAAACATGGTTTCACTCGGCTCCAACGTGGATTTTGGGCGCTACGGCACTTTCCATCTCAGCGGCCCACGGCCGGCTCCCGTGGCCGAGGAAAGGCGTCTGAGCCCGGCTAGGAAAGAGGGTGTGTGCCGGTCCCCCGCAGAAGCTCTGATCTCCAAGCTTCTTGCTCAGGGGCTGCAGGATAGAATATATTTGAAGGCCAGCATGGTTTCACTCGTCTCCAGCTTGGATTTCGGCCGTTATGGCACTTTTACGCAGTGTGTTTCTCCGGGCGAGAGAAGGCGTTTGCGAGCATAAAAAGTCTGGCGGTGCCCGCCACGTCCTCCCGGGAGCACTGCCTTACAAGTTTCTTGCTCAGGGGGCTGTAGGATAGAATATATTTGAAGGCAAACATGGTTTCACTCGGCTCCAACGTGGATTTTGGGCGCTACGGCACTTTCCATCTCAGCGGCCCACGGCCGGCTCCCGTGGCCGAGGAAAGGCGTCTGAGCCCGGCTAGGAAAGAGGGTGTGTGCCGGTCCCCCGCAGAAGCTCTGATCTCCAAGCTTCTTGCTCAGGGGGCTGCAGGATAGAATATATTTGAAGGCCAGCATGGTTTCACTCGTCTCCAGCTTGGATTTCGGCCGTTATGGCACTTTTACGCAGTGTGTTTCTCCGGGCGAGAGAAGGCGTTTGCGAGCATAAAAAGTCTGGCGGTGCCCGCCACGTCCTCCGGGAGCACTGCCTTACAAGTTTCTTGCTCAGGGGGCTGTAGGATAGAATATATTTGAAGGCAAACATGGTTTCACTCGGCTCCAACGTGGATTTTGGGCGCTACGGCACTTTCCATCTCAGCGGCCCACGGCCGGCTCCCGTGGCCGAGGAAAGGCGTCTGAGCCCGGCTAGGAAAGAGGGTGTGTGCCGGTCCCCCGCAGAAGCTCTGATCTCCAAGCTTCTTGCTCAGGGGGCTGCAGGATAGAATATATTTGAAGGCCAGCATGGTTTCACTCGTCTCCAGCTTGGATTTCGGCCGTTATGGCACTTTTACGCAGTGTGTTTCTCCGGGCGAGAGAAGGCGTTTGCGAGCATAAAAAGTCTGGCGGTGCCCGCCACGTCCTCCCGGGAGCACTGCCTTACAAGTTTCTTGCTCAGGGGGCTGTAGGATAGAATATATTTGAAGGCAAACATGGTTTCACTCGGCTCCAACGTGGATTTTGGGCGCTACGGCACTTTCCATCTCAGCGGCCCACGGCCGGCTCCCGTGGCCGAGGAAAGGCGTCTGAGCCCGGCTAGGAAAGAGGGTGTGTGCCGGTCCCCCGCAGAAGCTCTGATCTCCAAGCTTCTTGCTCAGGGGGCTGCAGGATAGAATATATTTGAAGGCCAGCATGGTTTCACTCGTCTCCAGCTTGGATTTCGGCCGTTATGGCACTTTTACGCAGTGTGTTTCTCCGGGCGAGAGAAGGCGTTTGCGAGCATAAAAAGTCTGGCGGTGCCCGCCACGTCCTCCCGGGAGCACTGCCTTACAAGTTTCTTGCTCAGGGGGCTGTAGGATAGAATATATTTGAAGGCAAACATGGTTTCACTCGGCTCCAACGTGGATTTTGGGCGCTATGGCACTTTCCATCTCAGCGGCCCACGGCCGGCTCCCGTGGCCGAGGAAAGGCGTCTGAGCCCGGCTAGGAAAGAGGGTGTGTGCCGGTCCCCCGCAGAAGCTCTGATCTCCAAGCTTCTTGCTCAGGGGGCTGCAGGATAGAATATATTTGAAGGCCAGCATGGTTTCACTCGTCTCCAGCTTGGATTTCGGCCGTTATGGCACTTTTACGCAGTGTGTTTCTCCGGCGAGAGAAGGCGTTTGCGAGCATAAAAAGTCTGGCGGTGCCCGCCACGTCCTCCCGGGAGCACTGCCTTACAAGTTTCTTGCTCAGGGGGCTGTAGGATAGAATATATTTGAAGGCAAACATGGTTTCACTCGGCTCCAACGTGGATTTTGGGCGCTACGGCACTTTCCATCTCAGCGGCCCACGGCCGGCTCCCGTGGCCGAGGAAAGGCGTCTGAGCCCGGCTAGGAAAGAGGGTGTGTGCCGGTCCCCCGCAGAAGCTCTGATCTCCAAGCTTCTTGCTCAGGGGGCTGCAGGATAGAATATATTTGAAGGCCAGCATGGTTTCACTCGTCTCCAGCTTGGATTTCGGCCGTTATGGCACTTTTACGCAGTGTGTTTCTCCGGGCGAGAGAAGGCGTTTGCGAGCATAAAAAGTCTGGCGGTGCCCGCCACGTCCTCCCGGGAGCACTGCCTTACAAGTTTCTTGCTCAGGGGGCTGTAGGATAGAATATATTTGAAGGCAAACATGGTTTCACTCGGCTCCAACGTGGATTTTGGGCGCTACGGCACTTTCCATCTCAGCGGCCCACGGCCGGCTCCCGTGGCCGAGGAAAGGCGTCTGAGCCCGGCTAGGAAAGAGGGTGTGTGCCGGTCCCCCGCAGAAGCTCTGATCTCCAAGCTTCTTGCTCAGGGGGCTGCAGGATAGAATATATTTGAAGGCCAGCATGGTTTCACTCGTCTCCAGCTTGGATTTCGGCCGTTATGGCACTTTTACGCAGTGTGTTTCTCCGGGCGAGAGAAGGCGTTTGCGAGCATAAAAAGTCTGGCGGTGCCCGCCACGTCCTCCCGGGAGCACTGCCTTACAAGTTTCTTGCTCAGGGGGCTGTAGGATAGAATATATTTGAAGGCAAACATGGTTTCACTCGGCTCCAACGTGGATTTTGGGCGCTATGGCACTTTCCATCTCAGCGGCCCACGGCCGGCTCCCGTGGCCGAGGAAAGGCGTCTGAGCCCGGCTAGGAAAGAGGGTGTGTGCCGGTCCCCCGCAGAAGCTCTGATCTCCAAGCTTCTTGCTCAGGGGGCTGCAGGATAGAATATATTTGAAGGCCAGCATGGTTTCACTCGTCTCCAGCTTGGATTTCGGCCGTTATGGCACTTTTACGCAGTGTGTTTCTCCGGGCGAGAGAAGGCGTTTGCGAGCATAAAAAGTCTGGCGGTGCCCGCCACGTCCTCCCGGGAGCACTGCCTTACAAGTTTCTTGCTCAGGGGGCTGTAGGATAGAATATATTTGAAGGCAAACATGGTTTCACTCGGCTCCAACGTGGATTTTGGGCGCTACGGCACTTTCCATCTCAGCGGCCCACGGCCGGCTCCCGTGGCCGAGGAAAGGCGTCTGAGCCCGGCTAGGAAAGAGGGTGTGTGCCGGTCCCCCGCAGAAGCTCTGATCTCCAAGCTTCTTGCTCAGGGGGCTGCAGGATAGAATATATTTGAAGGCCAGCATGGTTTCACTCGTCTCCAGCTTGGATTTCGGCCGTTATGGCACTTTTACGCAGTGTGTTTCTCCGGGCGAGAGAAGGCGTTTGCGAGCATAAAAAGTCTGGCGGTGCCCGCCACGTCCTCCCGGGAGCACTGCCTTACAAGTTTCTTGCTCAGGGGGCTGTAGGATAGAATATATTTGAAGGCAAACATGGTTTCACTCGGCTCCAACGTGGATTTTGGGCGCTACGGCACTTTCCATCTCAGCGGCCCACGGCCGGCTCCCGTGGCCGAGGAAAGGCGTCTGAGCCCGGCTAGGAAAGAGGGTGTGTGCCGGTCCCCCGCAGAAGCTCTGATCTCCAAGCTTCTTGCTCAGGGGGCTGCAGGATAGAATATATTTGAAGGCCAGCATGGTTTCACTCGTCTCCAGCTTGGATTTCGGCCGTTATGGCACTTTTACGCAGTGTGTTTCTCCGGGCGAGAGAAGGCGTTTGCGAGCATAAAAAGTCTGGCGGTGCCCGCCACGTCCTCCCGGGAGCACTGCCTTACAAGTTTCTTGCTCAGGGGGCTGTAGGATAGAATATATTTGAAGGCAAACATGGTTTCACTCGGCTCCAACGTGGATTTTGGGCGCTATGGCACTTTCCATCTCAGCGGCCCACGGCCGGCTCCCGTGGCCGAGGAAAGGCGTCTGAGCCCGGCTAGGAAAGAGGGTGTGTGCCGGTCCCCCGCAGAAGCTCTGATCTCCAAGCTTCTTGCTCAGGGGGCTGCAGGATAGAATATATTTGAAGGCCAGCATGGTTTCACTCGTCTCCAGCTTGGATTTCGGCCGTTATGGCACTTTTACGCAGTGTGTTTCTCCGGGCGAGAGAAGGCGTTTGCGAGCATAAAAAGTCTGGCGGTGCCCGCCACGTCCTCCCGGGAGCACTGCCTTACAAGTTTCTTGCTCAGGGGGCTGTAGGATAGAATATATTTGAAGGCAAACATGGTTTCACTCGGCTCCAACGTGGATTTTGGGCGCTATGGCACTTTCCATCTCAGCGGCCCACGGCCGGCTCCCGTGGCCGAGGAAAGGCGTCTGAGCCCGGCTAGGAAAGAGGGTGTGTGCCGGTCCCCCGCAGAAGCTCTGATCTCCAAGCTTCTTGCTCAGGGGGCTGCAGGATAGAATATATTTGAAGGCCAGCATGGTTTCACTCGTCTCCAGCTTGGATTTCGGCCGTTATGGCACTTTTACGCAGTGTGTTTCTCCGGGCGAGAGAAGGCGTTTGCGAGCATAAAAAGTCTGGCGGTGCCCGCCACGTCCTCCCGGGAGCACTGCCTTACAAGTTTCTTGCTCAGGGGGCTGTAGGATAGAATATATTTGAAGGCAAACATGGTTTCACTCGGCTCCAACGTGGATTTTGGGCGCTACGGCACTTTCCATCTCAGCGGCCCACGGCCGGCTCCCGTGGCCGAGGAAAGGCGTCTGAGCCCGGCTAGGAAAGAGGGTGTGTGCCGGTCCCCCGCAGAAGCTCTGATCTCCAAGCTTCTTGCTCAGGGGGCTGCAGGATAGAATATATTTGAAGGCCAGCATGGTTTCACTCGTCTCCAGCTTGGATTTCGGCCGTTATGGCACTTTTACGCAGTGTGTTTCTCCGGGCGAGAGAAGGCGTTTGCGAGCATAAAAAGTCTGGCGGTGCCCGCCACGTCCTCCCGGGAGCACTGCCTTACAAGTTTCTTGCTCAGGGGGCTGTAGGATAGAATATATTTGAAGGCAAACATGGTTTCACTCGGCTCCAACGTGGATTTTGGGCGCTACGGCACTTTCCATCTCAGCGGCCCACGGCCGGCTCCCGTGGCCGAGGAAAGGCGTCTGAGCCCGGCTAGGAAAGAGGGTGTGTGCCGGTCCCCCGCAGAAGCTCTGATCTCCAAGCTTCTTGCTCAGGGGGCTGCAGGATAGAATATATTTGAAGGCCAGCATGGTTTCACTCGTCTCCAGCTTGGATTTCGGCCGTTATGGCACTTTTACGCAGTGTGTTTCTCCGGGCGAGAGAAGGCGTTTGCGAGCATAAAAAGTCTGGCGGTGCCCGCCACGTCCTCCCGGGAGCACTGCCTTACAAGTTTCTTGCTCAGGGGGCTGTAGGATAGAATATATTTGAAGGCAAACATGGTTTCACTCGGCTCCAACGTGGATTTTGGGCGCTATGGCACTTTCCATCTCAGCGGCCCACGGCCGGCTCCCGTGGCCGAGGAAAGGCGTCTGAGCCCGGCTAGGAAAGAGGGTGTGTGCCGGTCCCCCGCAGAAGCTCTGATCTCCAAGCTTCTTGCTCAGGGGGCTGCAGGATAGAATATATTTGAAGGCCAGCATGGTTTCACTCGTCTCCAGCTTGGATTTCGGCCGTTATGGCACTTTTACGCAGTGTGTTTCTCCGGGCGAGAGAAGGCGTTTGCGAGCATAAAAAGTCTGGCGGTGCCCGCCACGTCCTCCCGGGAGCACTGCCTTACAAGTTTCTTGCTCAGGGGGCTGTAGGATAGAATATATTTGAAGGCAAACATGGTTTCACTCGGCTCCAACGTGGATTTTGGGCGCTACGGCACTTTCCATCTCAGCGGCCCACGGCCGGCTCCCGTGGCCGAGGAAAGGCGTCTGAGCCCGGCTAGGAAAGAGGGTGTGTGCCGGTCCCCCGCAGAAGCTCTGATCTCCAAGCTTCTTGCTCAGGGGGCTGCAGGATAGAATATATTTGAAGGCCAGCATGGTTTCACTCGTCTCCAGCTTGGATTTCGGCCGTTATGGCACTTTTACGCAGTGTGTTTCTCCGGGCGAGAGAAGGCGTTTGCGAGCATAAAAAGTCTGGCGGTGCCCGCCACGTCCTCCCGGGAGCACTGCCTTACAAGTTTCTTGCTCAGGGGGCTGTAGGATAGAATATATTTGAAGGCAAACATGGTTTCACTCGGCTCCAACGTGGATTTTGGGCGCTATGGCACTTTCCATCTCAGCGGCCCACGGCCGGCTCCCGTGGCCGAGGAAAGGCGTCTGAGCCCGGCTAGGAAAGAGGGTGTGTGCCGGTCCCCCGCAGAAGCTCTGATCTCCAAGCTTCTTGCTCAGGGGGCTGCAGGATAGAATATATTTGAAGGCCAGCATGGTTTCACTCGTCTCCAGCTTGGATTTCGGCCGTTATGGCACTTTTACGCAGTGTGTTTCTCCGGGCGAGAGAAGGCGTTTGCGAGCATAAAAAGTCTGGCGGTGCCCGCCACGTCCTCCCGGGAGCACTGCCTTACAAGTTTCTTGCTCAGGGGGCTGTAGGATAGAATATATTTGAAGGCAAACATGGTTTCACTCGGCTCCAACGTGGATTTTGGGCGCTACGGCACTTTCCATCTCAGCGGCCCACGGCCGGCTCCCGTGGCCGAGGAAAGGCGTCTGAGCCCGGCTAGGAAAGAGGGTGTGTGCCGGTCCCCCGCAGAAGCTCTGATCTCCAAGCTTCTTGCTCAGGGGGCTGCAGGATAGAATATATTTGAAGGCCAGCATGGTTTCACTCGTCTCCAGCTTGGATTTCGGCCGTTATGGCACTTTTACGCAGTGTGTTTCTCCGGGCGAGAGAAGGCGTTTGCGAGCATAAAAAGTCTGGCGGTGCCCGCCACGTCCTCCCGGGAGCACTGCCTTACAAGTTTCTTGCTCAGGGGGCTGTAGGATAGAATATATTTGAAGGCAAACATGGTTTCACTCGGCTCCAACGTGGATTTTGGGCGCTACGGCACTTTCCATCTCAGCGGCCCACGGCCGGCTCCCGTGGCCGAGGAAAGGCGTCTGAGCCCGGCTAGGAAAGAGGGTGTGTGCCGGTCCCCCGCAGAAGCTCTGATCTCCAAGCTTCTTGCTCAGGGGGCTGCAGGATAGAATATATTTGAAGGCCAGCATGGTTTCACTCGTCTCCAGCTTGGATTTCGGCCGTTATGGCACTTTTACGCAGTGTGTTTCTCCGGGCGAGAGAAGGCGTTTGCGAGCATAAAAAGTCTGGCGGTGCCCGCCACGTCCTCCCGGGAGCACTGCCTTACAAGTTTCTTGCTCAGGGGGCTGTAGGATAGAATATATTTGAAGGCAAACATGGTTTCACTCGGCTCCAACGTGGATTTTGGGCGCTACGGCACTTTCCATCTCAGCGGCCCACGGCCGGCTCCCGTGGCCGAGGAAAGGCGTCTGAGCCCGGCTAGGAAAGAGGGTGTGTGCCGGTCCCCCGCAGAAGCTCTGATCTCCAAGCTTCTTGCTCAGGGGGCTGCAGGATAGAATATATTTGAAGGCCAGCATGGTTTCACTCGTCTCCAGCTTGGATTTCGGCCGTTATGGCACTTTTACGCAGTGTGTTTCTCCGGGCGAGAGAAGGCGTTTGCGAGCATAAAAAGTCTGGCGGTGCCCGCCACGTCCTCCCGGGAGCACTGCCTTACAAGTTTCTTGCTCAGGGGGCTGTAGGATAGAATATATTTGAAGGCAAACATGGTTTCACTCGGCTCCAACGTGGATTTTGGGCGCTATGGCACTTTCCATCTCAGCGGCCCACGGCCGGCTCCCGTGGCCGAGGAAAGGCGTCTGAGCCCGGCTAGGAAAGAGGGTGTGTGCCGGTCCCCCGCAGAAGCTCTGATCTCCAAGCTTCTTGCTCAGGGGGCTGCAGGATAGAATATATTTGAAGGCCAGCATGGTTTCACTCGTCTCCAGCTTGGATTTCGGCCGTTATGGCACTTTTACGCAGTGTGTTTCTCCGGGCGAGAGAAGGCGTTTGCGAGCATAAAAAGTCTGGCGGTGCCCGCCACGTCCTCCCGGGAGCACTGCCTTACAAGTTTCTTGCTCAGGGGGCTGTAGGATAGAATATATTTGAAGGCAAACATGGTTTCACTCGGCTCCAACGTGGATTTTGGGCGCTACGGCACTTTCCATCTCAGCGGCCCACGGCCGGCTCCCGTGGCCGAGGAAAGGCGTCTGAGCCCGGCTAGGAAAGAGGGTGTGTGCCGGTCCCCCGCAGAAGCTCTGATCTCCAAGCTTCTTGCTCAGGGGGCTGCAGGATAGAATATATTTGAAGGCCAGCATGGTTTCACTCGTCTCCAGCTTGGATTTCGGCCGTTATGGCACTTTTACGCAGTGTGTTTCTCCGGGCGAGAGAAGGCGTTTGCGAGCATAAAAAGTCTGGCGGTGCCCGCCACGTCCTCCCGGGAGCACTGCCTTACAAGTTTCTTGCTCAGGGGGCTGTAGGATAGAATATATTTGAAGGCAAACATGGTTTCACTCGGCTCCAACGTGGATTTTGGGCGCTACGGCACTTTCCATCTCAGCGGCCCACGGCCGGCTCCCGTGGCCGAGGAAAGGCGTCTGAGCCCGGCTAGGAAAGAGGGTGTGTGCCGGTCCCCCGCAGAAGCTCTGATCTCCAAGCTTCTTGCTCAGGGGGCTGCAGGATAGAATATATTTGAAGGCCAGCATGGTTTCACTCGTCTCCAGCTTGGATTTCGGCCGTTATGGCACTTTTACGCAGTGTGTTTCTCCGGGCGAGAGAAGGCGTTTGCGAGCATAAAAAGTCTGGCGGTGCCCGCCACGTCCTCCCGGGAGCACTGCCTTACAAGTTTCTTGCTCAGGGGGCTGTAGGATAGAATATATTTGAAGGCAAACATGGTTTCACTCGGCTCCAACGTGGATTTTGGGCGCTACGGCACTTTCCATCTCAGCGGCCCACGGCCGGCTCCCGTGGCCGAGGAAAGGCGTCTGAGCCCGGCTAGGAAAGAGGGTGTGTGCCGGTCCCCCGCAGAAGCTCTGATCTCCAAGCTTCTTGCTCAGGGGGCTGCAGGATAGAATATATTTGAAGGCCAGCATGGTTTCACTCGTCTCCAGCTTGGATTTCGGCCGTTATGGCACTTTTACGCAGTGTGTTTCTCCGGGCGAGAGAAGGCGTTTGCGAGCATAAAAAGTCTGGCGGTGCCCGCCACGTCCTCCCGGGAGCACTGCCTTACAAGTTTCTTGCTCAGGGGGCTGTAGGATAGAATATATTTGAAGGCAAACATGGTTTCACTCGGCTCCAACGTGGATTTTGGGCGCTACGGCACTTTCCATCTCAGCGGCCCACGGCCGGCTCCCGTGGCCGAGGAAAGGCGTCTGAGCCCGGCTAGGAAAGAGGGTGTGTGCCGGTCCCCCGCAGAAGCTCTGATCTCCAAGCTTCTTGCTCAGGGGGCTGCAGGATAGAATATATTTGAAGGCCAGCATGGTTTCACTCGTCTCCAGCTTGGATTTCGGCCGTTATGGCACTTTTACGCAGTGTGTTTCTCCGGGCGAGAGAAGGCGTTTGCGAGCATAAAAAGTCTGGCGGTGCCCGCCACGTCCTCCCGGGAGCACTGCCTTACAAGTTTCTTGCTCAGGGGGCTGTAGGATAGAATATATTTGAAGGCAAACATGGTTTCACTCGGCTCCAACGTGGATTTTGGGCGCTATGGCACTTTCCATCTCAGCGGCCCACGGCCGGCTCCCGTGGCCGAGGAAAGGCGTCTGAGCCCGGCTAGGAAAGAGGGTGTGTGCCGGTCCCCCGCAGAAGCTCTGATCTCCAAGCTTCTTGCTCAGGGGGCTGCAGGATAGAATATATTTGAAGGCCAGCATGGTTTCACTCGTCTCCAGCTTGGATTTCGGCCGTTATGGCACTTTTACGCAGTGTGTTTCTCCGGGCGAGAGAAGGCGTTTGCGAGCATAAAAAGTCTGGCGGTGCCCGCCACGTCCTCCCGGGAGCACTGCCTTACAAGTTTCTTGCTCAGGGGGCTGTAGGATAGAATATATTTGAAGGCAAACATGGTTTCACTCGGCTCCAACGTGGATTTTGGGCGCTACGGCACTTTCCATCTCAGCGGCCCACGGCCGGCTCCCGTGGCCGAGGAAAGGCGTCTGAGCCCGGCTAGGAAAGAGGGTGTGTGCCGGTCCCCCGCAGAAGCTCTGATCTCCAAGCTTCTTGCTCAGGGGGCTGCAGGATAGAATATATTTGAAGGCCAGCATGGTTTCACTCGTCTCCAGCTTGGATTTCGGCCGTTATGGCACTTTTACGCAGTGTGTTTCTCCGGGCGAGAGAAGGCGTTTGCGAGCATAAAAAGTCTGGCGGTGCCCGCCACGTCCTCCCGGGAGCACTGCCTTACAAGTTTCTTGCTCAGGGGGCTGTAGGATAGAATATATTTGAAGGCAAACATGGTTTCACTCGGCTCCAACGTGGATTTTGGGCGCTATGGCACTTTCCATCTCAGCGGCCCACGGCCGGCTCCCGTGGCCGAGGAAAGGCGTCTGAGCCCGGCTAGGAAAGAGGGTGTGTGCCGGTCCCCCGCAGAAGCTCTGATCTCCAAGCTTCTTGCTCAGGGGGCTGCAGGATAGAATATATTTGAAGGCCAGCATGGTTTCACTCGTCTCCAGCTTGGATTTCGGCCGTTATGGCACTTTTACGCAGTGTGTTTCTCCGGGCGAGAGAAGGCGTTTGCGAGCATAAAAAGTCTGGCGGTGCCCGCCACGTCCTCCCGGGAGCACTGCCTTACAAGTTTCTTGCTCAGGGGGCTGTAGGATAGAATATATTTGAAGGCAAACATGGTTTCACTCGGCTCCAACGTGGATTTTGGGCGCTATGGCACTTTCCATCTCAGCGGCCCACGGCCGGCTCCCGTGGCCGAGGAAAGGCGTCTGAGCCCGGCTAGGAAAGAGGGTGTGTGCCGGTCCCCCGCAGAAGCTCTGATCTCCAAGCTTCTTGCTCAGGGGGCTGCAGGATAGAATATATTTGAAGGCCAGCATGGTTTCACTCGTCTCCAGCTTGGATTTCGGCCGTTATGGCACTTTTACGCAGTGTGTTTCTCCGGGCGAGAGAAGGCGTTTGCGAGCATAAAAAGTCTGGCGGTGCCCGCCACGTCCTCCCGGGAGCACTGCCTTACAAGTTTCTTGCTCAGGGGGCTGTAGGATAGAATATATTTGAAGGCAAACATGGTTTCACTCGGCTCCAACGTGGATTTTGGGCGCTATGGCACTTTCCATCTCAGCGGCCCACGGCCGGCTCCCGTGGCCGAGGAAAGGCGTCTGAGCCCGGCTAGGAAAGAGGGTGTGTGCCGGTCCCCCGCAGAAGCTCTGATCTCCAAGCTTCTTGCTCAGGGGGCTGCAGGATAGAATATATTTGAAGGCCAGCATGGTTTCACTCGTCTCCAGCTTGGATTTCGGCCGTTATGGCACTTTTACGCAGTGTGTTTCTCCGGGCGAGAGAAGGCGTTTGCGAGCATAAAAAGTCTGGCGGTGCCCGCCACGTCCTCCCGGGAGCACTGCCTTACAAGTTTCTTGCTCAGGGGGCTGTAGGATAGAATATATTTGAAGGCAAACATGGTTTCACTCGGCTCCAACGTGGATTTTGGGCGCTATGGCACTTTCCATCTCAGCGGCCCACGGCCGGCTCCCGTGGCCGAGGAAAGGCGTCTGAGCCCGGCTAGGAAAGAGGGTGTGTGCCGGTCCCCCGCAGAAGCTCTGATCTCCAAGCTTCTTGCTCAGGGGGCTGCAGGATAGAATATATTTGAAGGCCAGCATGGTTTCACTCGTCTCCAGCTTGGATTTCGGCCGTTATGGCACTTTTACGCAGTGTGTTTCTCCGGGCGAGAGAAGGCGTTTGCGAGCATAAAAAGTCTGGCGGTGCCCGCCACGTCCTCCCGGGAGCACTGCCTTACAAGTTTCTTGCTCAGGGGGCTGTAGGATAGAATATATTTGAAGGCAAACATGGTTTCACTCGGCTCCAACGTGGATTTTGGGCGCTATGGCACTTTCCATCTCAGCGGCCCACGGCCGGCTCCCGTGGCCGAGGAAAGGCGTCTGAGCCCGGCTAGGAAAGAGGGTGTGTGCCGGTCCCCCGCAGAAGCTCTGATCTCCAAGCTTCTTGCTCAGGGGGCTGCAGGATAGAATATATTTGAAGGCCAGCATGGTTTCACTCGTCTCCAGCTTGGATTTCGGCCGTTATGGCACTTTTACGCAGTGTGTTTCTCCGGGCGAGAGAAGGCGTTTGCGAGCATAAAAAGTCTGGCGGTGCCCGCCACGTCCTCCCGGGAGCACTGCCTTACAAGTTTCTTGCTCAGGGGGCTGTAGGATAGAATATATTTGAAGGCAAACATGGTTTCACTCGGCTCCAACGTGGATTTTGGGCGCTACGGCACTTTCCATCTCAGCGGCCCACGGCCGGCTCCCGTGGCCGAGGAAAGGCGTCTGAGCCCGGCTAGGAAAGAGGGTGTGTGCCGGTCCCCCGCAGAAGCTCTGATCTCCAAGCTTCTTGCTCAGGGGGCTGCAGGATAGAATATATTTGAAGGCCAGCATGGTTTCACTCGTCTCCAGCTTGGATTTCGGCCGTTATGGCACTTTTACGCAGTGTGTTTCTCCGGGCGAGAGAAGGCGTTTGCGAGCATAAAAAGTCTGGCGGTGCCCGCCACGTCCTCCCGGGAGCACTGCCTTACAAGTTTCTTGCTCAGGGGGCTGTAGGATAGAATATATTTGAAGGCAAACATGGTTTCACTCGGCTCCAACGTGGATTTTGGGCGCTACGGCACTTTCCATCTCAGCGGCCCACGGCCGGCTCCCGTGGCCGAGGAAAGGCGTCTGAGCCCGGCTAGGAAAGAGGGTGTGTGCCGGTCCCCCGCAGAAGCTCTGATCTCCAAGCTTCTTGCTCAGGGGGCTGCAGGATAGAATATATTTGAAGGCCAGCATGGTTTCACTCGTCTCCAGCTTGGATTTCGGCCGTTATGGCACTTTTACGCAGTGTGTTTCTCCGGGCGAGAGAAGGCGTTTGCGAGCATAAAAAGTCTGGCGGTGCCCGCCACGTCCTCCCGGGAGCACTGCCTTACAAGTTTCTTGCTCAGGGGGCTGTAGGATAGAATATATTTGAAGGCAAACATGGTTTCACTCGGCTCCAACGTGGATTTTGGGCGCTATGGCACTTTCCATCTCAGCGGCCCACGGCCGGCTCCCGTGGCCGAGGAAAGGCGTCTGAGCCCGGCTAGGAAAGAGGGTGTGTGCCGGTCCCCCGCAGAAGCTCTGATCTCCAAGCTTCTTGCTCAGGGGGCTGCAGGATAGAATATATTTGAAGGCCAGCATGGTTTCACTCGTCTCCAGCTTGGATTTCGGCCGTTATGGCACTTTTACGCAGTGTGTTTCTCCGGGCGAGAGAAGGCGTTTGCGAGCATAAAAAGTCTGGCGGTGCCCGCCACGTCCTCCCGGGAGCACTGCCTTACAAGTTTCTTGCTCAGGGGGCTGTAGGATAGAATATATTTGAAGGCAAACATGGTTTCACTCGGCTCCAACGTGGATTTTGGGCGCTATGGCACTTTCCATCTCAGCGGCCCACGGCCGGCTCCCGTGGCCGAGGAAAGGCGTCTGAGCCCGGCTAGGAAAGAGGGTGTGTGCCGGTCCCCCGCAGAAGCTCTGATCTCCAAGCTTCTTGCTCAGGGGGCTGCAGGATAGAATATATTTGAAGGCCAGCATGGTTTCACTCGTCTCCAGCTTGGATTTCGGCCGTTATGGCACTTTTACGCAGTGTGTTTCTCCGGGCGAGAGAAGGCGTTTGCGAGCATAAAAAGTCTGGCGGTGCCCGCCACGTCCTCCCGGGAGCACTGCCTTACAAGTTTCTTGCTCAGGGGGCTGTAGGATAGAATATATTTGAAGGCAAACATGGTTTCACTCGGCTCCAACGTGGATTTTGGGCGCTATGGCACTTTCCATCTCAGCGGCCCACGGCCGGCTCCCGTGGCCGAGGAAAGGCGTCTGAGCCCGGCTAGGAAAGAGGGTGTGTGCCGGTCCCCCGCAGAAGCTCTGATCTCCAAGCTTCTTGCTCAGGGGGCTGCAGGATAGAATATATTTGAAGGCCAGCATGGTTTCACTCGTCTCCAGCTTGGATTTCGGCCGTTATGGCACTTTTACGCAGTGTGTTTCTCCGGGCGAGAGAAGGCGTTTGCGAGCATAAAAAGTCTGGCGGTGCCCGCCACGTCCTCCCGGGAGCACTGCCTTACAAGTTTCTTGCTCAGGGGGCTGTAGGATAGAATATATTTGAAGGCAAACATGGTTTCACTCGGCTCCAACGTGGATTTTGGGCGCTATGGCACTTTCCATCTCAGCGGCCCACGGCCGGCTCCCGTGGCCGAGGAAAGGCGTCTGAGCCCGGCTAGGAAAGAGGGTGTGTGCCGGTCCCCCGCAGAAGCTCTGATCTCCAAGCTTCTTGCTCAGGGGGCTGCAGGATAGAATATATTTGAAGGCCAGCATGGTTTCACTCGTCTCCAGCTTGGATTTCGGCCGTTATGGCACTTTTACGCAGTGTGTTTCTCCGGGCGAGAGAAGGCGTTTGCGAGCATAAAAAGTCTGGCGGTGCCCGCCACGTCCTCCCGGGAGCACTGCCTTACAAGTTTCTTGCTCAGGGGGCTGTAGGATAGAATATATTTGAAGGCAAACATGGTTTCACTCGGCTCCAACGTGGATTTTGGGCGCTATGGCACTTTCCATCTCAGCGGCCCACGGCCGGCTCCCGTGGCCGAGGAAAGGCGTCTGAGCCCGGCTAGGAAAGAGGGTGTGTGCCGGTCCCCCGCAGAAGCTCTGATCTCCAAGCTTCTTGCTCAGGGGGCTGCAGGATAGAATATATTTGAAGGCCAGCATGGTTTCACTCGTCTCCAGCTTGGATTTCGGCCGTTATGGCACTTTTACGCAGTGTGTTTCTCCGGGCGAGAGAAGGCGTTTGCGAGCATAAAAAGTCTGGCGGTGCCCGCCACGTCCTCCCGGGAGCACTGCCTTACAAGTTTCTTGCTCAGGGGGCTGTAGGATAGAATATATTTGAAGGCAAACATGGTTTCACTCGGCTCCAACGTGGATTTTGGGCGCTACGGCACTTTCCATCTCAGCGGCCCACGGCCGGCTCCCGTGGCCGAGGAAAGGCGTCTGAGCCCGGCTAGGAAAGAGGGTGTGTGCCGGTCCCCCGCAGAAGCTCTGATCTCCAAGCTTCTTGCTCAGGGGGCTGCAGGATAGAATATATTTGAAGGCCAGCATGGTTTCACTCGTCTCCAGCTTGGATTTCGGCCGTTATGGCACTTTTACGCAGTGTGTTTCTCCGGGCGAGAGAAGGCGTTTGCGAGCATAAAAAGTCTGGCGGTGCCCGCCACGTCCTCCCGGGAGCACTGCCTTACAAGTTTCTTGCTCAGGGGGCTGTAGGATAGAATATATTTGAAGGCAAACATGGTTTCACTCGGCTCCAACGTGGATTTTGGGCGCTACGGCACTTTCCATCTCAGCGGCCCACGGCCGGCTCCCGTGGCCGAGGAAAGGCGTCTGAGCCCGGCTAGGAAAGAGGGTGTGTGCCGGTCCCCCGCAGAAGCTCTGATCTCCAAGCTTCTTGCTCAGGGGGCTGCAGGATAGAATATATTTGAAGGCCAGCATGGTTTCACTCGTCTCCAGCTTGGATTTCGGCCGTTATGGCACTTTTACGCAGTGTGTTTCTCCGGGCGAGAGAAGGCGTTTGCGAGCATAAAAAGTCTGGCGGTGCCCGCCACGTCCTCCCGGGAGCACTGCCTTACAAGTTTCTTGCTCAGGGGGCTGTAGGATAGAATATATTTGAAGGCAAACATGGTTTCACTCGGCTCCAACGTGGATTTTGGGCGCTATGGCACTTTCCATCTCAGCGGCCCACGGCCGGCTCCCGTGGCCGAGGAAAGGCGTCTGAGCCCGGCTAGGAAAGAGGGTGTGTGCCGGTCCCCCGCAGAAGCTCTGATCTCCAAGCTTCTTGCTCAGGGGGCTGCAGGATAGAATATATTTGAAGGCCAGCATGGTTTCACTCGTCTCCAGCTTGGATTTCGGCCGTTATGGCACTTTTACGCAGTGTGTTTCTCCGGGCGAGAGAAGGCGTTTGCGAGCATAAAAAGTCTGGCGGTGCCCGCCACGTCCTCCCGGGAGCACTGCCTTACAAGTTTCTTGCTCAGGGGGCTGTAGGATAGAATATATTTGAAGGCAAACATGGTTTCACTCGGCTCCAACGTGGATTTTGGGCGCTACGGCACTTTCCATCTCAGCGGCCCACGGCCGGCTCCCGTGGCCGAGGAAAGGCGTCTGAGCCCGGCTAGGAAAGAGGGTGTGTGCCGGTCCCCCGCAGAAGCTCTGATCTCCAAGCTTCTTGCTCAGGGGGCTGCAGGATAGAATATATTTGAAGGCCAGCATGGTTTCACTCGTCTCCAGCTTGGATTTCGGCCGTTATGGCACTTTTACGCAGTGTGTTTCTCCGGGCGAGAGAAGGCGTTTGCGAGCATAAAAAGTCTGGCGGTGCCCGCCACGTCCTCCCGGGAGCACTGCCTTACAAGTTTCTTGCTCAGGGGGCTGTAGGATAGAATATATTTGAAGGCAAACATGGTTTCACTCGGCTCCAACGTGGATTTTGGGCGCTATGGCACTTTCCATCTCAGCGGCCCACGGCCGGCTCCCGTGGCCGAGGAAAGGCGTCTGAGCCCGGCTAGGAAAGAGGGTGTGTGCCGGTCCCCCGCAGAAGCTCTGATCTCCAAGCTTCTTGCTCAGGGGGCTGCAGGATAGAATATATTTGAAGGCCAGCATGGTTTCACTCGTCTCCAGCTTGGATTTCGGCCGTTATGGCACTTTTACGCAGTGTGTTTCTCCGGGCGAGAGAAGGCGTTTGCGAGCATAAAAAGTCTGGCGGTGCCCGCCACGTCCTCCCGGGAGCACTGCCTTACAAGTTTCTTGCTCAGGGGGCTGTAGGATAGAATATATTTGAAGGCAAACATGGTTTCACTCGGCTCCAACGTGGATTTTGGGCGCTACGGCACTTTCCATCTCAGCGGCCCACGGCCGGCTCCCGTGGCCGAGGAAAGGCGTCTGAGCCCGGCTAGGAAAGAGGGTGTGTGCCGGTCCCCCGCAGAAGCTCTGATCTCCAAGCTTCTTGCTCAGGGGGCTGCAGGATAGAATATATTTGAAGGCCAGCATGGTTTCACTCGTCTCCAGCTTGGATTTCGGCCGTTATGGCACTTTTACGCAGTGTGTTTCTCCGGGCGAGAGAAGGCGTTTGCGAGCATAAAAAGTCTGGCGGTGCCCGCCACGTCCTCCCGGGAGCACTGCCTTACAAGTTTCTTGCTCAGGGGGCTGTAGGATAGAATATATTTGAAGGCAAACATGGTTTCACTCGGCTCCAACGTGGATTTTGGGCGCTACGGCACTTTCCATCTCAGCGGCCCACGGCCGGCTCCCGTGGCCGAGGAAAGGCGTCTGAGCCCGGCTAGGAAAGAGGGTGTGTGCCGGTCCCCCGCAGAAGCTCTGATCTCCAAGCTTCTTGCTCAGGGGGCTGCAGGATAGAATATATTTGAAGGCAAACATGGTTTCACTCGGCTCCAACGTGGATTTTGGGCGCTCACTGGCACTTTCCATCTCAGCGGCCCACGGCCGGCTCCCGTGGCCGAGGAAAGGCGTCTGAGCCCGGCTAGGAAAGAGGGTGTGTGCCGGTCCCCCGCAGAAGCTCTGATCTCCAAGCTTCTTGCTCAGGGGGCTGCAGGATAGAATATATTTGAAGGCCAGCATGGTTTCACTCGTCTCCAGCTTGGATTTCGGCCGTTATGGCACTTTTACGCAGTGTGTTTCTCCGGGCGAGAGAAGGCGTTTGCGAGCATAAAAAGTCTGGCGGTGCCCGCCACGTCCTCCCGGGAGCACTGCCTTACAAGTTTCTTGCTCAGGGGGCTGTAGGATAGAATATATTTGAAGGCAAACATGGTTTCACTCGGCTCCAACGTGGATTTTGGGCGCTATGGCACTTTCCATCTCAGCGGCCCACGGCCGGCTCCCGTGGCCGAGGAAAGGCGTCTGAGCCCGGCTAGGAAAGAGGGTGTGTGCCGGTCCCCCGCAGAAGCTCTGATCTCCAAGCTTCTTGCTCAGGGGGCTGCAGGATAGAATATATTTGAAGGCCAGCATGGTTTCACTCGTCTCCAGCTTGGATTTCGGCCGTTATGGCACTTTTACGCAGTGTGTTTCTCCGGGCGAGAGAAGGCGTTTGCGAGCATAAAAAGTCTGGCGGTGCCCGCCACGTCCTCCCGGGAGCACTGCCTTACAAGTTTCTTGCTCAGGGGGCTGTAGGATAGAATATATTTGAAGGCAAACATGGTTTCACTCGGCTCCAACGTGGATTTTGGGCGCTACGGCACTTTCCATCTCAGCGGCCCACGGCCGGCTCCCGTGGCCGAGGAAAGGCGTCTGAGCCCGGCTAGGAAAGAGGGTGTGTGCCGGTCCCCCGCAGAAGCTCTGATCTCCAAGCTTCTTGCTCAGGGGGCTGCAGGATAGAATATATTTGAAGGCCAGCATGGTTTCACTCGTCTCCAGCTTGGATTTCGGCCGTTATGGCACTTTTACGCAGTGTGTTTCTCCGGGCGAGAGAAGGCGTTTGCGAGCATAAAAAGTCTGGCGGTGCCCGCCACGTCCTCCCGGGAGCACTGCCTTACAAGTTTCTTGCTCAGGGGGCTGTAGGATAGAATATATTTGAAGGCAAACATGGTTTCACTCGGCTCCAACGTGGATTTTGGGCGCTACGGCACTTTCCATCTCAGCGGCCCACGGCCGGCTCCCGTGGCCGAGGAAAGGCGTCTGAGCCCGGCTAGGAAAGAGGGTGTGTGCCGGTCCCCCGCAGAAGCTCTGATCTCCAAGCTTCTTGCTCAGGGGGCTGCAGGATAGAATATATTTGAAGGCCAGCATGGTTTCACTCGTCTCCAGCTTGGATTTCGGCCGTTATGGCACTTTTACGCAGTGTGTTTCTCCGGGCGAGAGAAGGCGTTTGCGAGCATAAAAAGTCTGGCGGTGCCCGCCACGTCCTCCCGGGAGCACTGCCTTACAAGTTTCTTGCTCAGGGGGCTGTAGGATAGAATATATTTGAAGGCAAACATGGTTTCACTCGGCTCCAACGTGGATTTTGGGCGCTACGGCACTTTCCATCTCAGCGGCCCACGGCCGGCTCCCGTGGCCGAGGAAAGGCGTCTGAGCCCGGCTAGGAAAGAGGGTGTGTGCCGGTCCCCCGCAGAAGCTCTGATCTCCAAGCTTCTTGCTCAGGGGGCTGCAGGATAGAATATATTTGAAGGCCAGCATGGTTTCACTCGTCTCCAGCTTGGATTTCGGCCGTTATGGCACTTTTACGCAGTGTGTTTCTCCGGGCGAGAGAAGGCGTTTGCGAGCATAAAAAGTCTGGCGGTGCCCGCCACGTCCTCCCGGGAGCACTGCCTTACAAGTTTCTTGCTCAGGGGGCTGTAGGATAGAATATATTTGAAGGCAAACATGGTTTCACTCGGCTCCAACGTGGATTTTGGGCGCTATGGCACTTTCCATCTCAGCGGCCCACGGCCGGCTCCCGTGGCCGAGGAAAGGCGTCTGAGCCCGGCTAGGAAAGAGGGTGTGTGCCGGTCCCCCGCAGAAGCTCTGATCTCCAAGCTTCTTGCTCAGGGGGCTGCAGGATAGAATATATTTGAAGGCCAGCATGGTTTCACTCGTCTCCAGCTTGGATTTCGGCCGTTATGGCACTTTTACGCAGTGTGTTTCTCCGGGCGAGAGAAGGCGTTTGCGAGCATAAAAAGTCTGGCGGTGCCCGCCACGTCCTCCCGGGAGCACTGCCTTACAAGTTTCTTGCTCAGGGGGCTGTAGGATAGAATATATTTGAAGGCAAACATGGTTTCACTCGGCTCCAACGTGGATTTTGGGCGCTATGGCACTTTCCATCTCAGCGGCCCACGGCCGGCTCCCGTGGCCGAGGAAAGGCGTCTGAGCCCGGCTAGGAAAGAGGGTGTGTGCCGGTCCCCCGCAGAAGCTCTGATCTCCAAGCTTCTTGCTCAGGGGGCTGCAGGATAGAATATATTTGAAGGCCAGCATGGTTTCACTCGTCTCCAGCTTGGATTTCGGCCGTTATGGCACTTTTACGCAGTGTGTTTCTCCGGGCGAGAGAAGGCGTTTGCGAGCATAAAAAGTCTGGCGGTGCCCGCCACGTCCTCCCGGGAGCACTGCCTTACAAGTTTCTTGCTCAGGGGGCTGTAGGATAGAATATATTTGAAGGCAAACATGGTTTCACTCGGCTCCAACGTGGATTTTGGGCGCTATGGCACTTTCCATCTCAGCGGCCCACGGCCGGCTCCCGTGGCCGAGGAAAGGCGTCTGAGCCCGGCTAGGAAAGAGGGTGTGTGCCGGTCCCCCGCAGAAGCTCTGATCTCCAAGCTTCTTGCTCAGGGGGCTGCAGGATAGAATATATTTGAAGGCCAGCATGGTTTCACTCGTCTCCAGCTTGGATTTCGGCCGTTATGGCACTTTTACGCAGTGTGTTTCTCCGGGCGAGAGAAGGCGTTTGCGAGCATAAAAAGTCTGGCGGTGCCCGCCACGTCCTCCCGGGAGCACTGCCTTACAAGTTTCTTGCTCAGGGGGCTGTAGGATAGAATATATTTGAAGGCAAACATGGTTTCACTCGGCTCCAACGTGGATTTTGGGCGCTATGGCACTTTCCATCTCAGCGGCCCACGGCCGGCTCCCGTGGCCGAGGAAAGGCGTCTGAGCCCGGCTAGGAAAGAGGGTGTGTGCCGGTCCCCCGCAGAAGCTCTGATCTCCAAGCTTCTTGCTCAGGGGGCTGCAGGATAGAATATATTTGAAGGCCAGCATGGTTTCACTCGTCTCCAGCTTGGATTTCGGCCGTTATGGCACTTTTACGCAGTGTGTTTCTCCGGGCGAGAGAAGGCGTTTGCGAGCATAAAAAGTCTGGCGGTGCCCGCCACGTCCTCCCGGGAGCACTGCCTTACAAGTTTCTTGCTCAGGGGGCTGTAGGATAGAATATATTTGAAGGCAAACATGGTTTCACTCGGCTCCAACGTGGATTTTGGGCGCTATGGCACTTTCCATCTCAGCGGCCCACGGCCGGCTCCCGTGGCCGAGGAAAGGCGTCTGAGCCCGGCTAGGAAAGAGGGTGTGTGCCGGTCCCCCGCAGAAGCTCTGATCTCCAAGCTTCTTGCTCAGGGGGCTGCAGGATAGAATATATTTGAAGGCCAGCATGGTTTCACTCGTCTCCAGCTTGGATTTCGGCCGTTATGGCACTTTTACGCAGTGTGTTTCTCCGGGCGAGAGAAGGCGTTTGCGAGCATAAAAAGTCTGGCGGTGCCCGCCACGTCCTCCCGGGAGCACTGCCTTACAAGTTTCTTGCTCAGGGGGCTGTAGGATAGAATATATTTGAAGGCAAACATGGTTTCACTCGGCTCCAACGTGGATTTTGGGCGCTATGGCACTTTCCATCTCAGCGGCCCACGGCCGGCTCCCGTGGCCGAGGAAAGGCGTCTGAGCCCGGCTAGGAAAGAGGGTGTGTGCCGGTCCCCCGCAGAAGCTCTGATCTCCAAGCTTCTTGCTCAGGGGGCTGCAGGATAGAATATATTTGAAGGCCAGCATGGTTTCACTCGTCTCCAGCTTGGATTTCGGCCGTTATGGCACTTTTACGCAGTGTGTTTCTCCGGGCGAGAGAAGGCGTTTGCGAGCATAAAAAGTCTGGCGGTGCCCGCCACGTCCTCCCGGGAGCACTGCCTTACAAGTTTCTTGCTCAGGGGGCTGTAGGATAGAATATATTTGAAGGCAAACATGGTTTCACTCGGCTCCAACGTGGATTTTGGGCGCTATGGCACTTTCCATCTCAGCGGCCCACGGCCGGCTCCCGTGGCCGAGGAAAGGCGTCTGAGCCCGGCTAGGAAAGAGGGTGTGTGCCGGTCCCCCGCAGAAGCTCTGATCTCCAAGCTTCTTGCTCAGGGGGCTGCAGGATAGAATATATTTGAAGGCCAGCATGGTTTCACTCGTCTCCAGCTTGGATTTCGGCCGTTATGGCACTTTTACGCAGTGTGTTTCTCCGGGCGAGAGAAGGCGTTTGCGAGCATAAAAAGTCTGGCGGTGCCCGCCACGTCCTCCCGGGAGCACTGCCTTACAAGTTTCTTGCTCAGGGGGCTGTAGGATAGAATATATTTGAAGGCAAACATGGTTTCACTCGGCTCCAACGTGGATTTTGGGCGCTATGGCACTTTCCATCTCAGCGGCCCACGGCCGGCTCCCGTGGCCGAGGAAAGGCGTCTGAGCCCGGCTAGGAAAGAGGGTGTGTGCCGGTCCCCCGCAGAAGCTCTGATCTCCAAGCTTCTTGCTCAGGGGGCTGCAGGATAGAATATATTTGAAGGCCAGCATGGTTTCACTCGTCTCCAGCTTGGATTTCGGCCGTTATGGCACTTTTACGCAGTGTGTTTCTCCGGGCGAGAGAAGGCGTTTGCGAGCATAAAAAGTCTGGCGGTGCCCGCCACGTCCTCCCGGGAGCACTGCCTTACAAGTTTCTTGCTCAGGGGGCTGTAGGATAGAATATATTTGAAGGCAAACATGGTTTCACTCGGCTCCAACGTGGATTTTGGGCGCTATGGCACTTTCCATCTCAGCGGCCCACGGCCGGCTCCCGTGGCCGAGGAAAGGCGTCTGAGCCCGGCTAGGAAAGAGGGTGTGTGCCGGTCCCCCGCAGAAGCTCTGATCTCCAAGCTTCTTGCTCAGGGGGCTGCAGGATAGAATATATTTGAAGGCCAGCATGGTTTCACTCGTCTCCAGCTTGGATTTCGGCCGTTATGGCACTTTTACGCAGTGTGTTTCTCCGGGCGAGAGAAGGCGTTTGCGAGCATAAAAAGTCTGGCGGTGCCCGCCACGTCCTCCCGGGAGCACTGCCTTACAAGTTTCTTGCTCAGGGGGCTGTAGGATAGAATATATTTGAAGGCAAACATGGTTTCACTCGGCTCCAACGTGGATTTTGGGCGCTATGGCACTTTCCATCTCAGCGGCCCACGGCCGGCTCCCGTGGCCGAGGAAAGGCGTCTGAGCCCGGCTAGGAAAGAGGGTGTGTGCCGGTCCCCCGCAGAAGCTCTGATCTCCAAGCTTCTTGCTCAGGGGGCTGCAGGATAGAATATATTTGAAGGCCAGCATGGTTTCACTCGTCTCCAGCTTGGATTTCGGCCGTTATGGCACTTTTACGCAGTGTGTTTCTCCGGGCGAGAGAAGGCGTTTGCGAGCATAAAAAGTCTGGCGGTGCCCGCCACGTCCTCCCGGGAGCACTGCCTTACAAGTTTCTTGCTCAGGGGGCTGTAGGATAGAATATATTTGAAGGCAAACATGGTTTCACTCGGCTCCAACGTGGATTTTGGGCGCTATGGCACTTTCCATCTCAGCGGCCCACGGCCGGCTCCCGTGGCCGAGGAAAGGCGTCTGAGCCCGGCTAGGAAAGAGGGTGTGTGCCGGTCCCCCGCAGAAGCTCTGATCTCCAAGCTTCTTGCTCAGGGGGCTGCAGGATAGAATATATTTGAAGGCCAGCATGGTTTCACTCGTCTCCAGCTTGGATTTCGGCCGTTATGGCACTTTTACGCAGTGTGTTTCTCCGGGCGAGAGAAGGCGTTTGCGAGCATAAAAAGTCTGGCGGTGCCCGCCACGTCCTCCCGGGAGCACTGCCTTACAAGTTTCTTGCTCAGGGGGCTGTAGGATAGAATATATTTGAAGGCAAACATGGTTTCACTCGGCTCCAACGTGGATTTTGGGCGCTATGGCACTTTCCATCTCAGCGGCCCACGGCCGGCTCCCGTGGCCGAGGAAAGGCGTCTGAGCCCGGCTAGGAAAGAGGGTGTGTGCCGGTCCCCCGCAGAAGCTCTGATCTCCAAGCTTCTTGCTCAGGGGGCTGCAGGATAGAATATATTTGAAGGCCAGCATGGTTTCACTCGTCTCCAGCTTGGATTTCGGCCGTTATGGCACTTTTACGCAGTGTGTTTCTCCGGGCGAGAGAAGGCGTTTGCGAGCATAAAAAGTCTGGCGGTGCCCGCCACGTCCTCCCGGGAGCACTGCCTTACAAGTTTCTTGCTCAGGGGGCTGTAGGATAGAATATATTTGAAGGCAAACATGGTTTCACTCGGCTCCAACGTGGATTTTGGGCGCTATGGCACTTTCCATCTCAGCGGCCCACGGCCGGCTCCCGTGGCCGAGGAAAGGCGTCTGAGCCCGGCTAGGAAAGAGGGTGTGTGCCGGTCCCCCGCAGAAGCTCTGATCTCCAAGCTTCTTGCTCAGGGGGCTGCAGGATAGAATATATTTGAAGGCCAGCATGGTTTCACTCGTCTCCAGCTTGGATTTCGGCCGTTATGGCACTTTTACGCAGTGTGTTTCTCCGGGCGAGAGAAGGCGTTTGCGAGCATAAAAAGTCTGGCGGTGCCCGCCACGTCCTCCCGGGAGCACTGCCTTACAAGTTTCTTGCTCAGGGGGCTGTAGGATAGAATATATTTGAAGGCAAACATGGTTTCACTCGGCTCCAACGTGGATTTTGGGCGCTATGGCACTTTCCATCTCAGCGGCCCACGGCCGGCTCCCGTGGCCGAGGAAAGGCGTCTGAGCCC
Source organism: Argyrosomus japonicus (assembly GCA_015710095.1). Classification (NCBI taxonomy): domain Eukaryota; kingdom Metazoa; phylum Chordata; class Actinopteri; family Sciaenidae; genus Argyrosomus; species Argyrosomus japonicus. Next base: position 18,766 of record JADEYK010001281.1, on the reverse strand, counting down.
GGCTAGGAAAGAGGGTGTGTGCCGGTCCCCCGCAGAAGCTCTGATCTCCAAGCTTCTTGCTCAGGGGGCTGCAGGATAGAATATATTTGAAGGCCAGCATGGTTTCACTCGTCTCCAGCTTGGATTTCGGCCGTTATGGCACTTTTACGCAGTGTGTTTCTCCGGGCGAGAGAAGGCGTTTGCGAGCATAAAAAGTCTGGCGGTGCCCGCCACGTCCTCCCGGGAGCACTGCCTTACAAGTTTCTTGCTCAGGGGGCTGTAGGATAGAATATATTTGAAGGCAAACATGGTTTCACTCGGCTCCAACGTGGATTTTGGGCGCTATGGCACTTTCCATCTCAGCGGCCCACGGCCGGCTCCCGTGGCCGAGGAAAGGCGTCTGAGCCCGGCTAGGAAAGAGGGTGTGTGCCGGTCCCCCGCAGAAGCTCTGATCTCCAAGCTTCTTGCTCAGGGGGCTGCAGGATAGAATATATTTGAAGGCCAGCATGGTTTCACTCGTCTCCAGCTTGGATTTCGGCCGTTATGGCACTTTTACGCAGTGTGTTTCTCCGGGCGAGAGAAGGCGTTTGCGAGCATAAAAAGTCTGGCGGTGTCCTCCCGGGAGCACTGCCTTACAAGTTTCTTGCTCAGGGGGCTGCAGGATAGAATATATTTGAAGGCCAGCATGGTTTCACTCGTCTCCAGCTTGGATTTCGGCCGTTATGGCACTTTTACGCAGTGTGTTTCTCCGGGCGAGAGAAGGCGTTTGCGAGCATAAAAAGTCTGGCGGTGCCCGCCACGTCCTCCCGGGAGCACTGCCTTACAAGTTTCTTGCTCAGGGGGCTGTAGGATAGAATATATTTGAAGGCAAACATGGTTTCACTCGGCTCCAACGTGGATTTTGGGCGCTATGGCACTTTCCATCTCAGCGGCCCACGGCCGGCTCCCGTGGCCGAGGAAAGGCGTCTGAGCCCGGCTAGGAAAGAGGGTGTGTGCCGGTCCCCCGCAGAAGCTCTGATCTCCAAGCTTCTTGCTCAGGGGGCTGCAGGATAGAATATATTTGAAGGCCAGCATGGTTTCACTCGTCTCCAGCTTGGATTTCGGCCGTTATGGCACTTTTACGCAGTGTGTTTCTCCGGGCGAGAGAAGGCGTTTGCGAGCATAAAAAGTCTGGCGGTGCCCGCCACGTCCTCCCGGGAGCACTGCCTTACAAGTTTCTTGCTCAGGGGGCTGTAGGATAGAATATATTTGAAGGCAAACATGGTTTCACTCGGCTCCAACGTGGATTTTGGGCGCTATGGCACTTTCCATCTCAGCGGCCCACGGCCGGCTCCCGTGGCCGAGGAAAGGCGTCTGAGCCCGGCTAGGAAAGAGGGTGTGTGCCGGTCCCCCGCAGAAGCTCTGATCTCCAAGCTTCTTGCTCAGGGGGCTGCAGGATAGAATATATTTGAAGGCCAGCATGGTTTCACTCGTCTCCAGCTTGGATTTCGGCCGTTATGGCACTTTTACGCAGTGTGTTTCTCCGGGCGAGAGAAGGCGTTTGCGAGCATAAAAAGTCTGGCGGTGCCCGCCACGTCCTCCCGGGAGCACTGCCTTACAAGTTTCTTGCTCAGGGGGCTGTAGGATAGAATATATTTGAAGGCAAACATGGTTTCACTCGGCTCCAACGTGGATTTTGGGCGCTATGGCACTTTCCATCTCAGCGGCCCACGGCCGGCTCCCGTGGCCGAGGAAAGGCGTCTGAGCCCGGCTAGGAAAGAGGGTGTGTGCCGGTCCCCCGCAGAAGCTCTGATCTCCAAGCTTCTTGCTCAGGGGGCTGCAGGATAGAATATATTTGAAGGCCAGCATGGTTTCACTCGTCTCCAGCTTGGATTTCGGCCGTTATGGCACTTTTACGCAGTGTGTTTCTCCGGGCGAGAGAAGGCGTTTGCGAGCATAAAAAGTCTGGCGGTGCCCGCCACGTCCTCCCGGGAGCACTGCCTTACAAGTTTCTTGCTCAGGGGGCTGTAGGATAGAATATATTTGAAGGCAAACATGGTTTCACTCGGCTCCAACGTGGATTTTGGGCGCTATGGCACTTTCCATCTCAGCGGCCCACGGCCGGCTCCCGTGGCCGAGGAAAGGCGTCTGAGCCCGGCTAGGAAAGAGGGTGTGTGCCGGTCCCCCGCAGAAGCTCTGATCTCCAAGCTTCTTGCTCAGGGGGCTGCAGGATAGAATATATTTGAAGGCCAGCATGGTTTCACTCGTCTCCAGCTTGGATTTCGGCCGTTATGGCACTTTTACGCAGTGTGTTTCTCCGGGCGAGAGAAGGCGTTTGCGAGCATAAAAAGTCTGGCGGTGCCCGCCACGTCCTCCCGGGAGCACTGCCTTACAAGTTTCTTGCTCAGGGGGCTGTAGGATAGAATATATTTGAAGGCAAACATGGTTTCACTCGGCTCCAACGTGGATTTTGGGCGCTATGGCACTTTCCATCTCAGCGGCCCACGGCCGGCTCCCGTGGCCGAGGAAAGGCGTCTGAGCCCGGCTAGGAAAGAGGGTGTGTGCCGGTCCCCCGCAGAAGCTCTGATCTCCAAGCTTCTTGCTCAGGGGGCTGCAGGATAGAATATATTTGAAGGCCAGCATGGTTTCACTCGTCTCCAGCTTGGATTTCGGCCGTTATGGCACTTTTACGCAGTGTGTTTCTCCGGGCGAGAGAAGGCGTTTGCGAGCATAAAAAGTCTGGCGGTGCCCGCCACGTCCTCCCGGGAGCACTGCCTTACAAGTTTCTTGCTCAGGGGGCTGTAGGATAGAATATATTTGAAGGCAAACATGGTTTCACTCGGCTCCAACGTGGATTTTGGGCGCTATGGCACTTTCCATCTCAGCGGCCCACGGCCGGCTCCCGTGGCCGAGGAAAGGCGTCTGAGCCCGGCTAGGAAAGAGGGTGTGTGCCGGTCCCCCGCAGAAGCTCTGATCTCCAAGCTTCTTGCTCAGGGGGCTGCAGGATAGAATATATTTGAAGGCCAGCATGGTTTCACTCGTCTCCAGCTTGGATTTCGGCCGTTATGGCACTTTTACGCAGTGTGTTTCTCCGGGCGAGAGAAGGCGTTTGCGAGCATAAAAAGTCTGGCGGTGCCCGCCACGTCCTCCCGGGAGCACTGCCTTACAAGTTTCTTGCTCAGGGGGCTGTAGGATAGAATATATTTGAAGGCAAACATGGTTTCACTCGGCTCCAACGTGGATTTTGGGCGCTATGGCACTTTCCATCTCAGCGGCCCACGGCCGGCTCCCGTGGCCGAGGAAAGGCGTCTGAGCCCGGCTAGGAAAGAGGGTGTGTGCCGGTCCCCCGCAGAAGCTCTGATCTCCAAGCTTCTTGCTCAGGGGGCTGCAGGATAGAATATATTTGAAGGCCAGCATGGTTTCACTCGTCTCCAGCTTGGATTTCGGCCGTTATGGCACTTTTACGCAGTGTGTTTCTCCGGGCGAGAGAAGGCGTTTGCGAGCATAAAAAGTCTGGCGGTGCCCGCCACGTCCTCCCGGGAGCACTGCCTTACAAGTTTCTTGCTCAGGGGGCTGTAGGATAGAATATATTTGAAGGCAAACATGGTTTCACTCGGCTCCAACGTGGATTTTGGGCGCTATGGCACTTTCCATCTCAGCGGCCCACGGCCGGCTCCCGTGGCCGAGGAAAGGCGTCTGAGCCCGGCTAGGAAAGAGGGTGTGTGCCGGTCCCCCGCAGAAGCTCTGATCTCCAAGCTTCTTGCTCAGGGGGCTGCAGGATAGAATATATTTGAAGGCCAGCATGGTTTCACTCGTCTCCAGCTTGGATTTCGGCCGTTATGGCACTTTTACGCAGTGTGTTTCTCCGGGCGAGAGAAGGCGTTTGCGAGCATAAAAAGTCTGGCGGTGCCCGCCACGTCCTCCCGGGAGCACTGCCTTACAAGTTTCTTGCTCAGGGGGCTGTAGGATAGAATATATTTGAAGGCAAACATGGTTTCACTCGGCTCCAACGTGGATTTTGGGCGCTATGGCACTTTCCATCTCAGCGGCCCACGGCCGGCTCCCGTGGCCGAGGAAAGGCGTCTGAGCCCGGCTAGGAAAGAGGGTGTGTGCCGGTCCCCCGCAGAAGCTCTGATCTCCAAGCTTCTTGCTCAGGGGGCTGCAGGATAGAATATATTTGAAGGCCAGCATGGTTTCACTCGTCTCCAGCTTGGATTTCGGCCGTTATGGCACTTTTACGCAGTGTGTTTCTCCGGGCGAGAGAAGGCGTTTGCGAGCATAAAAAGTCTGGCGGTGCCCGCCACGTCCTCCCGGGAGCACTGCCTTACAAGTTTCTTGCTCAGGGGGCTGTAGGATAGAATATATTTGAAGGCAAACATGGTTTCACTCGGCTCCAACGTGGATTTTGGGCGCTATGGCACTTTCCATCTCAGCGGCCCACGGCCGGCTCCCGTGGCCGAGGAAAGGCGTCTGAGCCCGGCTAGGAAAGAGGGTGTGTGCCGGTCCCCCGCAGAAGCTCTGATCTCCAAGCTTCTTGCTCAGGGGGCTGCAGGATAGAATATATTTGAAGGCCAGCATGGTTTCACTCGTCTCCAGCTTGGATTTCGGCCGTTATGGCACTTTTACGCAGTGTGTTTCTCCGGGCGAGAGAAGGCGTTTGCGAGCATAAAAAGTCTGGCGGTGCCCGCCACGTCCTCCCGGGAGCACTGCCTTACAAGTTTCTTGCTCAGGGGGCTGTAGGATAGAATATATTTGAAGGCAAACATGGTTTCACTCGGCTCCAACGTGGATTTTGGGCGCTATGGCACTTTCCATCTCAGCGGCCCACGGCCGGCTCCCGTGGCCGAGGAAAGGCGTCTGAGCCCGGCTAGGAAAGAGGGTGTGTGCCGGTCCCCCGCAGAAGCTCTGATCTCCAAGCTTCTTGCTCAGGGGGCTGCAGGATAGAATATATTTGAAGGCCAGCATGGTTTCACTCGTCTCCAGCTTGGATTTCGGCCGTTATGGCACTTTTACGCAGTGTGTTTCTCCGGGCGAGAGAAGGCGTTTGCGAGCATAAAAAGTCTGGCGGTGCCCGCCACGTCCTCCCGGGAGCACTGCCTTACAAGTTTCTTGCTCAGGGGGCTGTAGGATAGAATATATTTGAAGGCAAACATGGTTTCACTCGGCTCCAACGTGGATTTTGGGCGCTATGGCACTTTCCATCTCAGCGGCCCACGGCCGGCTCCCGTGGCCGAGGAAAGGCGTCTGAGCCCGGCTAGGAAAGAGGGTGTGTGCCGGTCCCCCGCAGAAGCTCTGATCTCCAAGCTTCTTGCTCAGGGGGCTGCAGGATAGAATATATTTGAAGGCCAGCATGGTTTCACTCGTCTCCAGCTTGGATTTCGGCCGTTATGGCACTTTTACGCAGTGTGTTTCTCCGGGCGAGAGAAGGCGTTTGCGAGCATAAAAAGTCTGGCGGTGCCCGCCACGTCCTCCCGGGAGCACTGCCTTACAAGTTTCTTGCTCAGGGGGCTGTAGGATAGAATATATTTGAAGGCAAACATGGTTTCACTCGGCTCCAACGTGGATTTTGGGCGCTATGGCACTTTCCATCTCAGCGGCCCACGGCCGGCTCCCGTGGCCGAGGAAAGGCGTCTGAGCCCGGCTAGGAAAGAGGGTGTGTGCCGGTCCCCCGCAGAAGCTCTGATCTCCAAGCTTCTTGCTCAGGGGGCTGCAGGATAGAATATATTTGAAGGCCAGCATGGTTTCACTCGTCTCCAGCTTGGATTTCGGCCGTTATGGCACTTTTACGCAGTGTGTTTCTCCGGGCGAGAGAAGGCGTTTGCGAGCATAAAAAGTCTGGCGGTGCCCGCCACGTCCTCCCGGGAGCACTGCCTTACAAGTTTCTTGCTCAGGGGGCTGTAGGATAGAATATATTTGAAGGCAAACATGGTTTCACTCGGCTCCAACGTGGATTTTGGGCGCTATGGCACTTTCCATCTCAGCGGCCCACGGCCGGCTCCCGTGGCCGAGGAAAGGCGTCTGAGCCCGGCTAGGAAAGAGGGTGTGTGCCGGTCCCCCGCAGAAGCTCTGATCTCCAAGCTTCTTGCTCAGGGGGCTGCAGGATAGAATATATTTGAAGGCCAGCATGGTTTCACTCGTCTCCAGCTTGGATTTCGGCCGTTATGGCACTTTTACGCAGTGTGTTTCTCCGGGCGAGAGAAGGCGTTTGCGAGCATAAAAAGTCTGGCGGTGCCCGCCACGTCCTCCCGGGAGCACTGCCTTACAAGTTTCTTGCTCAGGGGGCTGTAGGATAGAATATATTTGAAGGCAAACATGGTTTCACTCGGCTCCAACGTGGATTTTGGGCGCTATGGCACTTTCCATCTCAGCGGCCCACGGCCGGCTCCCGTGGCCGAGGAAAGGCGTCTGAGCCCGGCTAGGAAAGAGGGTGTGTGCCGGTCCCCCGCAGAAGCTCTGATCTCCAAGCTTCTTGCTCAGGGGGCTGCAGGATAGAATATATTTGAAGGCCAGCATGGTTTCACTCGTCTCCAGCTTGGATTTCGGCCGTTATGGCACTTTTACGCAGTGTGTTTCTCCGGGCGAGAGAAGGCGTTTGCGAGCATAAAAAGTCTGGCGGTGCAGGATCAGGGGGCTGATAGAATATTTGAAGGCCAGCATGGTTTCACTCGTCTCCAGCTTGGATTTCGGCCGTTATGGCACTTTTACGCAGTGTGTTTCTCCGGGCGAGAGAAGGCGTTTGCGAGCATAAAAAGTCTGGCGGTGCCCGCCACGTCCTCCCGGGAGCACTGCCTTACAAGTTTCTTGCTCAGGGGGCTGTAGGATAGAATATATTTGAAGGCAAACATGGTTTCACTCGGCTCCAACGTGGATTTTGGGCGCTATGGCACTTTCCATCTCAGCGGCCCACGGCCGGCTCCCGTGGCCGAGGAAAGGCGTCTGAGCCCGGCTAGGAAAGAGGGTGTGTGCCGGTCCCCCGCAGAAGCTCTGATCTCCAAGCTTCTTGCTCAGGGGGCTGCAGGATAGAATATATTTGAAGGCCAGCATGGTTTCACTCGTCTCCAGCTTGGATTTCGGCCGTTATGGCACTTTTACGCAGTGTGTTTCTCCGGGCGAGAGAAGGCGTTTGCGAGCATAAAAAGTCTGGCGGTGCCCGCCACGTCCTCCCGGGAGCACTGCCTTACAAGTTTCTTGCTCAGGGGGCTGTAGGATAGAATATATTTGAAGGCAAACATGGTTTCACTCGGCTCCAACGTGGATTTTGGGCGCTATGGCACTTTCCATCTCAGCGGCCCACGGCCGGCTCCCGTGGCCGAGGAAAGGCGTCTGAGCCCGGCTAGGAAAGAGGGTGTGTGCCGGTCCCCCGCAGAAGCTCTGATCTCCAAGCTTCTTGCTCAGGGGGCTGCAGGATAGAATATATTTGAAGGCCAGCATGGTTTCACTCGTCTCCAGCTTGGATTTCGGCCGTTATGGCACTTTTACGCAGTGTGTTTCTCCGGGCGAGAGAAGGCGTTTGCGAGCATAAAAAGTCTGGCGGTGCCCGCCACGTCCTCCCGGGAGCACTGCCTTACAAGTTTCTTGCTCAGGGGGCTGTAGGATAGAATATATTTGAAGGCAAACATGGTTTCACTCGGCTCCAACGTGGATTTTGGGCGCTATGGCACTTTCCATCTCAGCGGCCCACGGCCGGCTCCCGTGGCCGAGGAAAGGCGTCTGAGCCCGGCTAGGAAAGAGGGTGTGTGCCGGTCCCCCGCAGAAGCTCTGATCTCCAAGCTTCTTGCTCAGGGGGCTGCAGGATAGAATATATTTGAAGGCCAGCATGGTTTCACTCGTCTCCAGCTTGGATTTCGGCCGTTATGGCACTTTTACGCAGTGTGTTTCTCCGGGCGAGAGAAGGCGTTTGCGAGCATAAAAAGTCTGGCGGTGCCCGCCACGTCCTCCCGGGAGCACTGCCTTACAAGTTTCTTGCTCAGGGGGCTGTAGGATAGAATATATTTGAAGGCAAACATGGTTTCACTCGGCTCCAACGTGGATTTTGGGCGCTATGGCACTTTCCATCTCAGCGGCCCACGGCCGGCTCCCGTGGCCGAGGAAAGGCGTCTGAGCCCGGCTAGGAAAGAGGGTGTGTGCCGGTCCCCCGCAGAAGCTCTGATCTCCAAGCTTCTTGCTCAGGGGGCTGCAGGATAGAATATATTTGAAGGCCAGCATGGTTTCACTCGTCTCCAGCTTGGATTTCGGCCGTTATGGCACTTTTACGCAGTGTGTTTCTCCGGGCGAGAGAAGGCGTTTGCGAGCATAAAAAGTCTGGCGGTGCCCGCCACGTCCTCCCGGGAGCACTGCCTTACAAGTTTCTTGCTCAGGGGGCTGTAGGATAGAATATATTTGAAGGCAAACATGGTTTCACTCGGCTCCAACGTGGATTTTGGGCGCTATGGCACTTTCCATCTCAGCGGCCCACGGCCGGCTCCCGTGGCCGAGGAAAGGCGTCTGAGCCCGGCTAGGAAAGAGGGTGTGTGCCGGTCCCCCGCAGAAGCTCTGATCTCCAAGCTTCTTGCTCAGGGGGCTGCAGGATAGAATATATTTGAAGGCCAGCATGGTTTCACTCGTCTCCAGCTTGGATTTCGGCCGTTATGGCACTTTTACGCAGTGTGTTTCTCCGGGCGAGAGAAGGCGTTTGCGAGCATAAAAAGTCTGGCGGTGCCCGCCACGTCCTCCCGGGAGCACTGCCTTACAAGTTTCTTGCTCAGGGGGCTGTAGGATAGAATATATTTGAAGGCAAACATGGTTTCACTCGGCTCCAACGTGGATTTTGGGCGCTATGGCACTTTCCATCTCAGCGGCCCACGGCCGGCTCCCGTGGCCGAGGAAAGGCGTCTGAGCCCGGCTAGGAAAGAGGGTGTGTGCCGGTCCCCCGCAGAAGCTCTGATCTCCAAGCTTCTTGCTCAGGGGGCTGCAGGATAGAATATATTTGAAGGCCAGCATGGTTTCACTCGTCTCCAGCTTGGATTTCGGCCGTTATGGCACTTTTACGCAGTGTGTTTCTCCGGGCGAGAGAAGGCGTTTGCGAGCATAAAAAGTCTGGCGGTGCCCGCCACGTCCTCCCGGGAGCACTGCCTTACAAGTTTCTTGCTCAGGGGGCTGTAGGATAGAATATATTTGAAGGCAAACATGGTTTCACTCGGCTCCAACGTGGATTTTGGGCGCTATGGCACTTTCCATCTCAGCGGCCCACGGCCGGCTCCCGTGGCCGAGGAAAGGCGTCTGAGCCCGGCTAGGAAAGAGGGTGTGTGCCGGTCCCCCGCAGAAGCTCTGATCTCCAAGCTTCTTGCTCAGGGGGCTGCAGGATAGAATATATTTGAAGGCCAGCATGGTTTCACTCGTCTCCAGCTTGGATTTCGGCCGTTATGGCACTTTTACGCAGTGTGTTTCTCCGGGCGAGAGAAGGCGTTTGCGAGCATAAAAAGTCTGGCGGTGCCCGCCACGTCCTCCCGGGAGCACTGCCTTACAAGTTTCTTGCTCAGGGGGCTGTAGGATAGAATATATTTGAAGGCAAACATGGTTTCACTCGGCTCCAACGTGGATTTTGGGCGCTATGGCACTTTCCATCTCAGCGGCCCACGGCCGGCTCCCGTGGCCGAGGAAAGGCGTCTGAGCCCGGCTAGGAAAGAGGGTGTGTGCCGGTCCCCCGCAGAAGCTCTGATCTCCAAGCTTCTTGCTCAGGGGGCTGCAGGATAGAATATATTTGAAGGCCAGCATGGTTTCACTCGTCTCCAGCTTGGATTTCGGCCGTTATGGCACTTTTACGCAGTGTGTTTCTCCGGGCGAGAGAAGGCGTTTGCGAGCATAAAAAGTCTGGCGGTGCCCGCCACGTCCTCCCGGGAGCACTGCCTTACAAGTTTCTTGCTCAGGGGGCTGTAGGATAGAATATATTTGAAGGCAAACATGGTTTCACTCGGCTCCAACGTGGATTTTGGGCGCTATGGCACTTTCCATCTCAGCGGCCCACGGCCGGCTCCCGTGGCCGAGGAAAGGCGTCTGAGCCCGGCTAGGAAAGAGGGTGTGTGCCGGTCCCCCGCAGAAGCTCTGATCTCCAAGCTTCTTGCTCAGGGGGCTGCAGGATAGAATATATTTGAAGGCCAGCATGGTTTCACTCGTCTCCAGCTTGGATTTCGGCCGTTATGGCACTTTTACGCAGTGTGTTTCTCCGGGCGAGAGAAGGCGTTTGCGAGCATAAAAAGTCTGGCGGTGCCCGCCACGTCCTCCCGGGAGCACTGCCTTACAAGTTTCTTGCTCAGGGGGCTGTAGGATAGAATATATTTGAAGGCAAACATGGTTTCACTCGGCTCCAACGTGGATTTTGGGCGCTATGGCACTTTCCATCTCAGCGGCCCACGGCCGGCTCCCGTGGCCGAGGAAAGGCGTCTGAGCCCGGCTAGGAAAGAGGGTGTGTGCCGGTCCCCCGCAGAAGCTCTGATCTCCAAGCTTCTTGCTCAGGGGGCTGCAGGATAGAATATATTTGAAGGCCAGCATGGTTTCACTCGTCTCCAGCTTGGATTTCGGCCGTTATGGCACTTTTACGCAGTGTGTTTCTCCGGGCGAGAGAAGGCGTTTGCGAGCATAAAAAGTCTGGCGGTGCCCGCCACGTCCTCCCGGGAGCACTGCCTTACAAGTTTCTTGCTCAGGGGGCTGTAGGATAGAATATATTTGAAGGCAAACATGGTTTCACTCGGCTCCAACGTGGATTTTGGGCGCTATGGCACTTTCCATCTCAGCGGCCCACGGCCGGCTCCCGTGGCCGAGGAAAGGCGTCTGAGCCCGGCTAGGAAAGAGGGTGTGTGCCGGTCCCCCGCAGAAGCTCTGATCTCCAAGCTTCTTGCTCAGGGGGCTGCAGGATAGAATATATTTGAAGGCCAGCATGGTTTCACTCGTCTCCAGCTTGGATTTCGGCCGTTATGGCACTTTTACGCAGTGTGTTTCTCCGGGCGAGAGAAGGCGTTTGCGAGCATAAAAAGTCTGGCGGTGCCCGCCACGTCCTCCCGGGAGCACTGCCTTACAAGTTTCTTGCTCAGGGGGCTGTAGGATAGAATATATTTGAAGGCAAACATGGTTTCACTCGGCTCCAACGTGGATTTTGGGCGCTATGGCACTTTCCATCTCAGCGGCCCACGGCCGGCTCCCGTGGCCGAGGAAAGGCGTCTGAGCCCGGCTAGGAAAGAGGGTGTGTGCCGGTCCCCCGCAGAAGCTCTGATCTCCAAGCTTCTTGCTCAGGGGGCTGCAGGATAGAATATATTTGAAGGCCAGCATGGTTTCACTCGTCTCCAGCTTGGATTTCGGCCGTTATGGCACTTTTACGCAGTGTGTTTCTCCGGGCGAGAGAAGGCGTTTGCGAGCATAAAAAGTCTGGCGGTGCCCGCCACGTCCTCCCGGGAGCACTGCCTTACAAGTTTCTTGCTCAGGGGGCTGTAGGATAGAATATATTTGAAGGCAAACATGGTTTCACTCGGCTCCAACGTGGATTTTGGGCGCTATGGCACTTTCCATCTCAGCGGCCCACGGCCGGCTCCCGTGGCCGAGGAAAGGCGTCTGAGCCCGGCTAGGAAAGAGGGTGTGTGCCGGTCCCCCGCAGAAGCTCTGATCTCCAAGCTTCTTGCTCAGGGGGCTGCAGGATAGAATATATTTGAAGGCCAGCATGGTTTCACTCGTCTCCAGCTTGGATTTCGGCCGTTATGGCACTTTTACGCAGTGTGTTTCTCCGGGCGAGAGAAGGCGTTTGCGAGCATAAAAAGTCTGGCGGTGCCCGCCACGTCCTCCCGGGAGCACTGCCTTACAAGTTTCTTGCTCAGGGGGCTGTAGGATAGAATATATTTGAAGGCAAACATGGTTTCACTCGGCTCCAACGTGGATTTTGGGCGCTATGGCACTTTCCATCTCAGCGGCCCACGGCCGGCTCCCGTGGCCGAGGAAAGGCGTCTGAGCCCGGCTAGGAAAGAGGGTGTGTGCCGGTCCCCCGCAGAAGCTCTGATCTCCAAGCTTCTTGCTCAGGGGGCTGCAGGATAGAATATATTTGAAGGCCAGCATGGTTTCACTCGTCTCCAGCTTGGATTTCGGCCGTTATGGCACTTTTACGCAGTGTGTTTCTCCGGGCGAGAGAAGGCGTTTGCGAGCATAAAAAGTCTGGCGGTGCCCGCCACGTCCTCCCGGGAGCACTGCCTTACAAGTTTCTTGCTCAGGGGGCTGTAGGATAGAATATATTTGAAGGCAAACATGGTTTCACTCGGCTCCAACGTGGATTTTGGGCGCTATGGCACTTTCCATCTCAGCGGCCCACGGCCGGCTCCCGTGGCCGAGGAAAGGCGTCTGAGCCCGGCTAGGAAAGAGGGTGTGTGCCGGTCCCCCGCAGAAGCTCTGATCTCCAAGCTTCTTGCTCAGGGGGCTGCAGGATAGAATATATTTGAAGGCCAGCATGGTTTCACTCGTCTCCAGCTTGGATTTCGGCCGTTATGGCACTTTTACGCAGTGTGTTTCTCCGGGCGAGAGAAGGCGTTTGCGAGCATAAAAAGTCTGGCGGTGCCCGCCACGTCCTCCCGGGAGCACTGCCTTACAAGTTTCTTGCTCAGGGGGCTGTAGGATAGAATATATTTGAAGGCAAACATGGTTTCACTCGGCTCCAACGTGGATTTTGGGCGCTATGGCACTTTCCATCTCAGCGGCCCACGGCCGGCTCCCGTGGCCGAGGAAAGGCGTCTGAGCCCGGCTAGGAAAGAGGGTGTGTGCCGGTCCCCCGCAGAAGCTCTGATCTCCAAGCTTCTTGCTCAGGGGGCTGCAGGATAGAATATATTTGAAGGCCAGCATGGTTTCACTCGTCTCCAGCTTGGATTTCGGCCGTTATGGCACTTTTACGCAGTGTGTTTCTCCGGGCGAGAGAAGGCGTTTGCGAGCATAAAAAGTCTGGCGGTGCCCGCCACGTCCTCCCGGGAGCACTGCCTTACAAGTTTCTTGCTCAGGGGGCTGTAGGATAGAATATATTTGAAGGCAAACATGGTTTCACTCGGCTCCAACGTGGATTTTGGGCGCTATGGCACTTTCCATCTCAGCGGCCCACGGCCGGCTCCCGTGGCCGAGGAAAGGCGTCTGAGCCCGGCTAGGAAAGAGGGTGTGTGCCGGTCCCCCGCAGAAGCTCTGATCTCCAAGCTTCTTGCTCAGGGGGCTGCAGGATAGAATATATTTGAAGGCCAGCATGGTTTCACTCGTCTCCAGCTTGGATTTCGGCCGTTATGGCACTTTTACGCAGTGTGTTTCTCCGGGCGAGAGAAGGCGTTTGCGAGCATAAAAAGTCTGGCGGTGCCCGCCACGTCCTCCCGGGAGCACTGCCTTACAAGTTTCTTGCTCAGGGGGCTGTAGGATAGAATATATTTGAAGGCAAACATGGTTTCACTCGGCTCCAACGTGGATTTTGGGCGCTATGGCACTTTCCATCTCAGCGGCCCACGGCCGGCTCCCGTGGCCGAGGAAAGGCGTCTGAGCCCGGCTAGGAAAGAGGGTGTGTGCCGGTCCCCCGCAGAAGCTCTGATCTCCAAGCTTCTTGCTCAGGGGGCTGCAGGATAGAATATATTTGAAGGCCAGCATGGTTTCACTCGTCTCCAGCTTGGATTTCGGCCGTTATGGCACTTTTACGCAGTGTGTTTCTCCGGGCGAGAGAAGGCGTTTGCGAGCATAAAAAGTCTGGCGGTGCCCGCCACGTCCTCCCGGGAGCACTGCCTTACAAGTTTCTTGCTCAGGGGGCTGTAGGATAGAATATATTTGAAGGCAAACATGGTTTCACTCGGCTCCAACGTGGATTTTGGGCGCTATGGCACTTTCCATCTCAGCGGCCCACGGCCGGCTCCCGTGGCCGAGGAAAGGCGTCTGAGCCCGGCTAGGAAAGAGGGTGTGTGCCGGTCCCCCGCAGAAGCTCTGATCTCCAAGCTTCTTGCTCAGGGGGCTGCAGGATAGAATATATTTGAAGGCCAGCATGGTTTCACTCGTCTCCAGCTTGGATTTCGGCCGTTATGGCACTTTTACGCAGTGTGTTTCTCCGGGCGAGAGAAGGCGTTTGCGAGCATAAAAAGTCTGGCGGTGCCCGCCACGTCCTCCCGGGAGCACTGCCTTACAAGTTTCTTGCTCAGGGGGCTGTAGGATAGAATATATTTGAAGGCAAACATGGTTTCACTCGGCTCCAACGTGGATTTTGGGCGCTATGGCACTTTCCATCTCAGCGGCCCACGGCCGGCTCCCGTGGCCGAGGAAAGGCGTCTGAGCCCGGCTAGGAAAGAGGGTGTGTGCCGGTCCCCCGCAGAAGCTCTGATCTCCAAGCTTCTTGCTCAGGGGGCTGCAGGATAGAATATATTTGAAGGCCAGCATGGTTTCACTCGTCTCCAGCTTGGATTTCGGCCGTTATGGCACTTTTACGCAGTGTGTTTCTCCGGGCGAGAGAAGGCGTTTGCGAGCATAAAAAGTCTGGCGGTGCCCGCCACGTCCTCCCGGGAGCACTGCCTTACAAGTTTCTTGCTCAGGGGGCTGTAGGATAGAATATATTTGAAGGCAAACATGGTTTCACTCGGCTCCAACGTGGATTTTGGGCGCTACGGCACTTTCCATCTCAGCGGCCCACGGCCGGCTCCCGTGGCCGAGGAAAGGCGTCTGAGCCCGGCTAGGAAAGAGGGTGTGTGCCGGTCCCCCGCAGAAGCTCTGATCTCCAAGCTTCTTGCTCAGGGGGCTGCAGGATAGAATATATTTGAAGGCCAGCATGGTTTCACTCGTCTCCAGCTTGGATTTCGGCCGTTATGGCACTTTTACGCAGTGTGTTTCTCCGGGCGAGAGAAGGCGTTTGCGAGCATAAAAAGTCTGGCGGTGCCCGCCACGTCCTCCCGGGAGCACTGCCTTACAAGTTTCTTGCTCAGGGGGCTGTAGGATAGAATATATTTGAAGGCAAACATGGTTTCACTCGGCTCCAACGTGGATTTTGGGCGCTATGGCACTTTCCATCTCAGCGGCCCACGGCCGGCTCCCGTGGCCGAGGAAAGGCGTCTGAGCCCGGCTAGGAAAGAGGGTGTGTGCCGGTCCCCCGCAGAAGCTCTGATCTCCAAGCTTCTTGCTCAGGGGGCTGCAGGATAGAATATATTTGAAGGCCAGCATGGTTTCACTCGTCTCCAGCTTGGATTTCGGCCGTTATGGCACTTTTACGCAGTGTGTTTCTCCGGGCGAGAGAAGGCGTTTGCGAGCATAAAAAGTCTGGCGGTGCCCGCCACGTCCTCCCGGGAGCACTGCCTTACAAGTTTCTTGCTCAGGGGGCTGTAGGATAGAATATATTTGAAGGCAAACATGGTTTCACTCGGCTCCAACGTGGATTTTGGGCGCTATGGCACTTTCCATCTCAGCGGCCCACGGCCGGCTCCCGTGGCCGAGGAAAGGCGTCTGAGCCCGGCTAGGAAAGAGGGTGTGTGCCGGTCCCCCGCAGAAGCTCTGATCTCCAAGCTTCTTGCTCAGGGGGCTGCAGGATAGAATATATTTGAAGGCCAGCATGGTTTCACTCGTCTCCAGCTTGGATTTCGGCCGTTATGGCACTTTTACGCAGTGTGTTTCTCCGGGCGAGAGAAGGCGTTTGCGAGCATAAAAAGTCTGGCGGTGCCCGCCACGTCCTCCCGGGAGCACTGCCTTACAAGTTTCTTGCTCAGGGGGCTGTAGGATAGAATATATTTGAAGGCAAACATGGTTTCACTCGGCTCCAACGTGGATTTTGGGCGCTATGGCACTTTCCATCTCAGCGGCCCACGGCCGGCTCCCGTGGCCGAGGAAAGGCGTCTGAGCCCGGCTAGGAAAGAGGGTGTGTGCCGGTCCCCCGCAGAAGCTCTGATCTCCAAGCTTCTTGCTCAGGGGGCTGCAGGATAGAATATATTTGAAGGCCAGCATGGTTTCACTCGTCTCCAGCTTGGATTTCGGCCGTTATGGCACTTTTACGCAGTGTGTTTCTCCGGGCGAGAGAAGGCGTTTGCGAGCATAAAAAGTCTGGCGGTGCCCGCCACGTCCTCCCGGGAGCACTGCCTTACAAGTTTCTTGCTCAGGGGGCTGTAGGATAGAATATATTTGAAGGCAAACATGGTTTCACTCGGCTCCAACGTGGATTTTGGGCGCTATGGCACTTTCCATCTCAGCGGCCCACGGCCGGCTCCCGTGGCCGAGGAAAGGCGTCTGAGCCCGGCTAGGAAAGAGGGTGTGTGCCGGTCCCCCGCAGAAGCTCTGATCTCCAAGCTTCTTGCTCAGGGGGCTGCAGGATAGAATATATTTGAAGGCCAGCATGGTTTCACTCGTCTCCAGCTTGGATTTCGGCCGTTATGGCACTTTTACGCAGTGTGTTTCTCCGGGCGAGAGAAGGCGTTTGCGAGCATAAAAAGTCTGGCGGTGCCCGCCACGTCCTCCCGGGAGCACTGCCTTACAAGTTTCTTGCTCAGGGGGCTGTAGGATAGAATATATTTGAAGGCAAACATGGTTTCACTCGGCTCCAACGTGGATTTTGGGCGCTATGGCACTTTCCATCTCAGCGGCCCACGGCCGGCTCCCGTGGCCGAGGAAAGGCGTCTGAGCCCGGCTAGGAAAGAGGGTGTGTGCCGGTCCCCGCAGAAGCTCTGATCTCCAAGCTTCTTGCTCAGGGGGCTGCAGGATAGAATATATTTGAAGGCCAGCATGGTTTCACTCGTCTCCAGCTTGGATTTCGGCCGTTATGGCACTTTTACGCAGTGTGTTTCTCGGGCGAGAGAAGGCGTTTGCGAGCATAAAAAGTCTGGCGGTGCCCGCCACGTCCTCCCGGGAGCACTGCCTTACAAGTTTCTTGCTCAGGGGGCTGTAGGATAGAATATATTTGAAGGCAAACATGGTTTCACTCGGCTCCAACGTGGATTTTGGGCGCTATGGCACTTTCCATCTCAGCGGCCCACGGCCGGCTCCCGTGGCCGAGGAAAGGCGTCTGAGCCCGGCTAGGAAAGAGGGTGTGTGCCGGTCCCCCGCAGAAGCTCTGATCTCCAAGCTTCTTGCTCAGGGGGCTGCAGGATAGAATATATTTGAAGGCCAGCATGGTTTCACTCGTCTCCAGCTTGGATTTCGGCCGTTATGGCACTTTTACGCAGTGTGTTTCTCCGGGCGAGAGAAGGCGTTTGCGAGCATAAAAAGTCTGGCGGTGCCCGCCACGTCCTCCCGGGAGCACTGCCTTACAAGTTTCTTGCTCAGGGGGCTGTAGGATAGAATATATTTGAAGGCAAACATGGTTTCACTCGGCTCCAACGTGGATTTTGGGCGCTATGGCACTTTCCATCTCAGCGGCCCACGGCCGGCTCCCGTGGCCGAGGAAAGGCGTCTGAGCCCGGCTAGGAAAGAGGGTGTGTGCCGGTCCCCCGCAGAAGCTCTGATCTCCAAGCTTCTTGCTCAGGGGGCTGCAGGATAGAATATATTTGAAGGCCAGCATGGTTTCACTCGTCTCCAGCTTGGATTTCGGCCGTTATGGCACTTTTACGCAGTGTGTTTCTCCGGGCGAGAGAAGGCGTTTGCGAGCATAAAAAGTCTGGCGGTGCCCGCCACGTCCTCCCGGGAGCACTGCCTTACAAGTTTCTTGCTCAGGGGGCTGTAGGATAGAATATATTTGAAGGCAAACATGGTTTCACTCGGCTCCAACGTGGATTTTGGGCGCTATGGCACTTTCCATCTCAGCGGCCCACGGCCGGCTCCCGTGGCCGAGGAAAGGCGTCTGAGCCCGGCTAGGAAAGAGGGTGTGTGCCGGTCCCCCGCAGAAGCTCTGATCTCCAAGCTTCTTGCTCAGGGGGCTGCAGGATAGAATATATTTGAAGGCCAGCATGGTTTCACTCGTCTCCAGCTTGGATTTCGGCCGTTATGGCACTTTTACGCAGTGTGTTTCTCCGGGCGAGAGAAGGCGTTTGCGAGCATAAAAAGTCTGGCGGTGCCCGCCACGTCCTCCCGGGAGCACTGCCTTACAAGTTTCTTGCTCAGGGGGCTGTAGGATAGAATATATTTGAAGGCAAACATGGTTTCACTCGGCTCCAACGTGGATTTTGGGCGCTATGGCACTTTCCATCTCAGCGGCCCACGGCCGGCTCCCGTGGCCGAGGAAAGGCGTCTGAGCCCGGCTAGGAAAGAGGGTGTGTGCCGGTCCCCCGCAGAAGCTCTGATCTCCAAGCTTCTTGCTCAGGGGGCTGCAGGATAGAATATATTTGAAGGCCAGCATGGTTTCACTCGTCTCCAGCTTGGATTTCGGCCGTTATGGCACTTTTACGCAGTGTGTTTCTCCGGCGAGAGAAGGCGTTTGCGAGCATAAAAAGTCTGGCGGTGCCCGCCACGTCCTCCCGGGAGCACTGCCTTACAAGTTTCTTGCTCAGGGGGCTGTAGGATAGAATATATTTGAAGGCAAACATGGTTTCACTCGGCTCCAACGTGGATTTTGGGCGCTATGGCACTTTCCATCTCAGCGGCCCACGGCCGGCTCCCGTGGCCGAGGAAAGGCGTCTGAGCCGGCTAGGAAAGAGGGTGTGTGCCGGTCCCCCGCAGAAGCTCTGATCTCCAAGCTTCTTGCTCAGGGGGCTGCAGGATAGAATATATTTGAAGGCCAGCATGGTTTCACTCGTCTCCAGCTTGGATTTCGGCCGTTATGGCACTTTTACGCAGTGTGTTTCTCGGGCGAGAGAAGGCGTTTGCGAGCATAAAAAGTCTGGCGGTGCCCGCCACGTCCTCCCGGGAGCACTGCCTTACAAGTTTCTTGCTCAGGGGGCTG
>JADEYK010001280.1:0-63752 GCA_015710095.1 Argyrosomus japonicus | reverse complement strand
ATATGCATGTCAGTCGTCACGACCATGGCTATTTAAGAAGAATATCTTTGTTACCTGCCGAGATGTGAAAAAGCTTACAGCACCTGGTATTCCCAGGCGGTCACCCATCCAAGTACTAACAGGCCTGACCCTGCTTGGCTTCCGAGATCAGACGAGATCGGGCGTATTCAGGGTGGTATGGCCGTAAGCCTCTCGGCAAACGAGAAATCCTGATATATGCATGTCAGTCATCACCTCCATGGCTATTTAAGGAAGAATATCTTTGTTACATGCCGAGATGTGGAAAAGCTTACAGCACTGGTATTCCCAGGCGGTCACCCATCCAAGTACTAACCAGGCTGACCCTGCTTGGCTTCCGAGATCAGACGAGATCGGGCGTATTCAGGGTGGTATGGCCGTAAAGCCTCTCGGCAAACGAGAAATCCTGCTTATATGCATGTCAGTCATCACCACCATGGCTATTTAGAAGAATATCTTTGTACTGCCGAGATGTGAAAAAGCTTACAGCACCTGGTTTGTTTTCCCAGGCGGTCACCCATCCAAGTACTAACCAGGCCTGACCTGCTTGGCTTCCGAGATCAGACGAGATCGGGCGTATTCAGGGTGGTATGGCGTAAGCTGTCGGGAAATGAGAAATATTGTTGTCAAGTTATGTGCTGTTGTAGTGTGTATTTGTTGACCACAGCTCTGCCCAAACTTGACAAACGGCTGATCAACTGTTGAAGGACAACGATGGGACAACTCGATTTGTTCAATCTTCAGTTTTTATATTTTGGGGCAGAATGGGATGAATAGGATGTAACAGAATAGTTTAATAACCTCGGATAAACAGAAAGACAAAAGCCATTAATAGCAGATAATTTCAGTTCACACTTCTTAATATAAAGAATAAATGATAATAATAATGGTAATGTTACTTGATAAACAAAGACTTGTTCAGATTAATTAACTGAAATCACTTCAAAAAGGTTTATTATTAAAGTACCAAAGCTACACCAAAGGTTATGATAAAAGTCCAGTAACAAAAGCACAAGTAAAAAAAGTACTTCAAATCATCATATCTCTATCATCATAAACCATATAATGAAGTTTCCAAATTGCTCAACTTAAATTAAAACATTGCATTCACAAACACACAATCAAAGTTATTTGGGAGCATGGCCTCCAAACTTAAACTTCTACTGTACTATACCAGTGGTGTCTTCAATCGTCGATCAGGAACTATGGCCGTGAGGTGTCTCCAGAAGCAGGCAAGCTGACTGAGCCAGCTCCAAACATTTCACACCATGCTTCCTGTATGGGTGCACAGGTGAATGTGCTCCCTCAGGCACTTCCTTCCTGTTACCTGGGGCTCCACACTGCTGTGGTTGCCCCTGCAGGTTTGGAGTGTCAGGGATCTGTTAGCTGGTGGGATTGTGGCTCTTTGCTCAGTGAACCAGGTTTTGACACAGCAACTGTATATATGCATGTCAGTCGTCACGACCATGGCTATTTAAGAAGAATATCTTTGTTACCTGCGAGATGTGAAAAAGCTTACAGCACCTGGTATTCCCAGGCGGTCACCCATCCAAGTACTAACCAGGCCTGACCCTGCTTGGCTTCGAGATCAGACGAGATCGGGCGTATTCAGGGTGGTATGGCCGTAATGCCTCTCGGCAAACGAGAAATCCTGCATTTATGCATGTCAGTCATCACCACCATGGCTATTTAAGAAGAATATCTTTGTTACCTGCCGAGATGTGAAAAAGCTTACAGCACCTGGTATTCCCAGGCGGTCACCCATCAAGTACTACCAGGCTGACCCTGCTTGGCTTCCGAGATCAGACGAGATCGGGCGTATTCAGGGTGGTATGGCCGTAAGCCTCTCGGCAAACGAGAAATCCTGCATATATGCATGTCAGTCATCACCACCATGGCTATTTAAGAAGAATATCTTTGTTACCTGCCGAGATGTGAAAAAGCTTACAGCACCTGGTATTCCCAGGCGGTCACCATCAAGTACTAACCAGGCCTGACCCTGCTTGGCTTCCGAGATCAGACGAGATCGGGCGTATTCAGGGTGGTATGGCCGTAAGCCTCTCGGCAAACGAGGAAATCCTGCATATATGCATGTCAGTCATCACCACCGTGGCTATTTAAGAAGAATGTCTTTGTTACCTGCCGAGATGTGAAAAAACTTACAGCACCTGGTATTCCAGGCGGTCACCCATCCAAGTACTAAACAGGCCTGACCCTGCTTGGCTTCCGAGATCAGACGAGATCGGGCGTATTCAGGGTGGTATGGCCGTAAGCCTCTCGGCAAACGAGAAATCCTGCATATATGCATGTCAGTCATCACCACCGTGGCTATTTAAGAAGAATGTCTTTGTTACCTGCCGAGATGTGAAAAAGCTTACAGCACCTGGTATTCCCAGGCGGTCACCCATCCAAGTACTAACCAGGCCTGACCCTGCTTGGCTTCCGAGATCAGACGAGATCGGGCGTATTCAGGGTGGTATGGCCGTAAGCCTCTGGGCAAAGAGAAATCCTGCATATATGCATGTCAGTCATCACCACCATGGCTATTTAAGAAGAATATCTTTGTTACTGCCGAGATGTGAAAAAGCTTACAGCACCTGGTATTCCCAGGCGGTCACCCATCCAAGTACTAACCAGGCCTGACCTGCTTGGCTTCGAGATCAGACGAGATCGGGCGTATTCAGGGTGGTATGGCCGTAAGCCTCTCGGCAAACGAGAAATCCTGCATATATGCATGTCAGTCATCACCACCATGGCTATTTAAGAAGATATCTTTGTTACCTGCCGAGATGTGAAAAAGCTTACAGCACCTGGTATTCCCAGGCGGTCACCCATCCAAGTACTAACCAGGCCTGACCCTGCTTGGCTTCCGAGATCAGACGAGATCGGGCGTATTCAGGGTGGTATGGCGTAAGCCTGTCGGGAAATGAGAAATATTGTTGTCAAATTATGTGCTGTTGTAGTGTGTTTTTGTGACCACAGCTCTGCCCAAACTTGACAAACGGCTGATCAACTGTTGAAGGACAACGATGGACAACTCGATTCTGTTCAATCTTCAGTTTTTTATTTTGGGCAGAATGGGATGAATAGGATGTAACAGAATAGTTTAATAACCTCGGATAAACAGAAAGACAAAGCCATTAATAGCAGATAATTTCAGTTCACACTTCTTAATATAAAGAATAAATGATAATAATAATGGTAATGTTACTTGATAAACAAAGACTTGTTCAGATTAATTAACTGAAATCACTTCAAAAAGGTTAATAATTAAAGTACAAAGCTACACCAAAGGTTATGATAAAAGTACAGTAACAAAAGCACAAGTAAAAAAAGTACTTCAAATCATCATATCTCTATCATCATAAACCATATAATGAAGTTTCCAAATTGCTCAACTTAAATTAAAACATTGCATTCACAAACACACAATCAAAGTTATTTGGGAAGCATGGCCTCCAAACTTAAACTTCTACTGTACTATACCAGTGGTGTCTTCAATCGTCGATCAGGGACTATGGCCGTGAGGTGTCTCCAGAAGCAGGCAAGCTGACTGAGCCAGCTCCAAACATTTCACACCATGCTTCCTGTATGGGTGCACAGGTGAATGTGCTCCCTCAGGCACTTCCTTCCTGTTACCTGGGGCCCACCACTGCTGTGGTTGCCCCCTGCAGGTTTGGAGTGTCAGGGATCTGTTAGCTGGTGGGATTGTGGCTCTTTGCTCAGTGAACCAGGTTTTGACACAGCAACTGTATATATGCATGTCAGTCGTCACGACCATGGCTATTTAAGAAGAATATCTTTGTTACCTGCCGAGATGTGAAAAAGCTTACAGCACCTGGTATTCCCAGGCGGTCACCCATCCAAGTACTAACCAGGCCTGACCCTGCTTGGCTTCCGAGATCAGACGAGATCGGGCGTATTCAGGGTGGTATGGCCGTAAGCCTCTCGGCAAACGAGAAATCCTGCATATATGCATGTCACATGTCATCACCACCATGGCTATTTAAGAAGAATGTCTTTGTTACCTGCCGAGATGTGAAAAAGCTTACAGCACTGGTATTCCCAGGCGGTCACCCATCCAAGTACTAACCAGGCCTGACCCTGCTTGGCTTCCGAGATCAGACGAGATCGGGCGTATTCAGGGTGGTATGGCCGTAAGCCTCTCGGCAAACGAGAAATCCTGCATATATGCATGTCAGTCATCACCACCATGGCTATTTAAGAAGAATATCTTTGTTACCTGCCGAGATGTGAAAAAGCTTACAGCACCTGGTATTCCCAGGCGGTCACCCATCCAAGTACTAACCAGGCCTGACCCTGCTTGGCTTCCGAGATCAGACGAGATCGGGCGTATTCAGGGTGGTATGGCCGTAAGCCTCTCGGCAAACGAGAAATCCTGCATATATGCATGTCAGTCATCACCACCATGGCTATTTAAGAAGAATGTCTTTGTTACCTGCCGAGATGTGAAAAAAGCTTACAGCACCTGGTATTCCCAGGCGGTCACCCATCCAAGTACTAACCAGGCCTGACCCTGCTTGGCTTCCGAGATCAGACGAGATCGGGCGTATTCAGGGTGGTATGGCCGTAAGCCTCTCGGCAAACGAGAAATCCTGCATATATGCATGTCAGTCATCACCACCATGGCTATTAAGAAGAATATCTTTGTTACCTGCCGAGATGTGAAAAAGCTTACAGCACCTGGTATTCCCAGGCGGTCACCCATCCAAGTACTAACCAGGCCTGACCCTGCTTGGCTTCCGAGATCAGACGAGATCGGGCGTATTCAGGGTGGTATGGCCGTAAGCCTGTCGGGAAATGAGAAATATTGTTGTCAAGTTATGTGCTGTTGTAGTGTGTATTTGTTGACCACAGCTCTGCCCAAACTTGACAAACGGCTGATCAACTGTTGAAGGACAACGATGGACAACTCGATTCTGTTCAATCTTCAGTTTTTTATTTTGGGGCAGAATGGGATGAATAGGATGTAACAGAATAGTTTAATAACCTCGGATAAACAGAAAGACAAAGCCATTAATAGCAGATAATTTCAGTTCACACTTCTTAATATAAAGAATAAATGATAATAATAATGTTAATGTTACTTGATAAACAAAGACTTGTTCAGATTAATTAACTGAAATCACTTCAAAAAGGTTAATAATTAAAGTACCAAAGCTACACCAAAGGTTATGATAAAAGTACCAGTAACAAAAGCACAAGTAAAAAAGTACTTCAAATCATCATATCTCTATCATCATAAACCATATAATGAAGTTTCCAAATTGCTCAACTTAAATTAAAACATTGCATTCACAAACACACAATCAAAGTTATTTGGGAAGCATGGCCTCCAAACTTAAACTTCTACTGTACTATACCAGTGGTGTCTTCAATCGTCGATCAGGAACTATGGCCGTGAGGTGTCTCCAGAAGCAGGCAAGCTGACTGAGCCAGCTCCAAACATTTCACACCATGCTTCCTGTATGGGTGCACAGGTGAATGTGCTCCCTCAGGCACTTCCTTCCTGTTACCTGGGGCTCCACCACTGCTGTGGTTGCCCCCTGCAGGTTTGGAGTGTCAGGGATCTGTTAGCTGGTGGGATTGTGGCTCTTTGCTCAGTGAACCAGGTTTTGACACAGCAACTGTATATATGCATGTCAGTCGTCACGACCATGGCTATTTAAGAAGAATATCTTTGTTACCTGCCGAGATGTGAAAAAGCTTACAGCACCTGGTATTCCCAGGCGGTCACCCATCCAAGTACTAACCAGGCCTGACCCTGCTTGGCTTCCGAGATCAGACGAGATCGGGCGTATTCAGGGTGGTATGGCCGTAAGCCTCTCGGCAAACGAGAAATCCTGCATATATGCATGTCAGTCATCACCACCATGGCTATTTAAGAAGAATATCTTTGTTACCTGCCGAGATGTGAAAAAGCTTACAGCACCTGGTATTCCCAGGCGGTCACCCATCCAAGTACTAACCAGGCCTGACCCTGCTTGGCTTCCGAGATCAGACGAGATCGGGCGTATTCAGGGTGGTATGGCCGTAAGCCTCTCGGCAAACGAGAAATCCTGCATATATGCATGTCAGTCATCACCACCATGGCTATTTAAGAAGAATATCTTTGTTACCTGCCGAGATGTGAAAAAGCTTACAGCACCTGGTATTCCCAGGCGGTCACCCATCCAAGTACTAACCAGGCCTGACCCTGCTTGGCTTCCGAGATCAGACGAGATCGGGCGTATTCAGGGTGGTATGGCCGTAAGCCTGTCGGGAAATGAGAAATATTGTTGTCAAGTTATGTGCTGTTGTAGTGTGTATTTGTTGACCACAGCTCTGCCCAAACTTGACAAACGGCTGATCAACTGTTGAAGGACAACGATGGACAACTCGATTCTGTTCAATCTTCAGTTTTTTATTTTGGGGCAGAATGGGATGAATAGGATGTAACAGAATAGTTTAATAACCTCGGATAAACAGAAAGACAAAGCCATTAATAGCAGATAATTTCAGTTCACACTTCTTAATATAAAGAATAAATGATAATAATAATGTTAATGTTACTTGATAAACAAAGACTTGTTCAGATTAATTAACTGAAATCACTTCAAAAAGGTTAATAATTAAAGTACCAAAGCTACACCAAAGGTTATGATAAAAGTACCAGTAACAAAAGCACAAGTAAAAAAAGTACTTCAAATCATCATATCTCTATCATCATAAACCATATAATGAAGTTTCCAAATTGCTCAACTTAAATTAAAACATTGCATTCACAAACACACAATCAAAGTTATTTGGGAAGCATGGCCTCCAAACTTAAACTTCTACTGTACTATACCAGTGGTGTCTTCAATCGTCGATCAGGAACTATGGCCGTGAGGTGTCTCCAGAAGCAGGCAAGCTGACTGAGCCAGCTCCAAACATTTCACACCATGCTTCCTGTATGGGTGCACAGGTGAATGTGCTCCCTCAGGCACTTCCTTCCTGTTACCTGGGGCTCCACCACTGCTGTGGTTGCCCCCTGCAGGTTTGGAGTGTCAGGGATCTGTTAGCTGGTGGGATTGTGGCTCTTTGCTCAGTGAACCAGGTTTTGACACAGCAACTGTATATATGCATGTCAGTCGTCACGACCATGGCTATTTAAGAAGAATATCTTTGTTACCTGCCGAGATGTGAAAAAGCTTACAGCACCTGGTATTCCCAGGCGGTCACCCATCCAAGTACTAACCAGGCCTGACCCTGCTTGGCTTCCGAGATCAGACGAGATCGGGCGTATTCAGGGTGGTATGGCCGTAAGCCTCTCGGCAAACGAGAAATCCTGCATATATGCATGTCAGTCATCACCACCATGGCTATTTAAGAAGAATATCTTTGTTACCTGCCGAGATGTGAAAAAGCTTACAGCACCTGGTATTCCCAGGCGGTCACCCATCCAAGTACTAACCAGGCCTGACCCTGCTTGGCTTCCGAGATCAGACGAGATCGGGCGTATTCAGGGTGGTATGGCCGTAAGCCTCTCGGCAAACGAGAAATCCTGCATATATGCATGTCAGTCATCACCACCATGGCTATTTAAGAAGAATGTCTTTGTTACCTGCCGAGATGTGAAAAAGCTTACAGCACCTGGTATTCCCAGGCGGTCACCCATCCAAGTACTAACCAGGCCTGACCCTGCTTGGCTTCCGAGATCAGACGAGATCGGGCGTATTCAGGGTGGTATGGCCGTAAGCCTGTCGGGAAATGAGAAATATTG
Organism: Argyrosomus japonicus; assembly: GCA_015710095.1. Lineage (NCBI taxonomy): Eukaryota > Metazoa > Chordata > Actinopteri > Sciaenidae > Argyrosomus > Argyrosomus japonicus. Next base: position 55,969 of record JADEYK010001280.1, on the reverse strand, counting down.
TTGTCAAGTTATGTGCTGTTGTAGTGTGTATTTGTTGACCACAGCTCTGCCCAAACTTGACAAACGGCTGATCAACTGTTGAAGGACAACGATGGACAACTCGATTCTGTTCAATCTTCAGTTTTTTATTTTGGGGCAGAATGGGATGAATAGGATGTAACAGAATAGTTTATAACCTCGGATAAACAGAAAGACAAAGCCATTAATAGCAGATAATTTCAGTTCACACTTCTTAATATAAAGAATAAATGATAATAATAATGGTAATGTTACTTGATAAACAAAGACTTGTTCAGATTAATTAACTGAAATCACTTCAAAAAGGTTAATAATTAAAGTACCAAGCTACACCAAAGGTTATGATAAAAGTACAGTAACAAAAGCACAAGTAAAAAAAGTACTTCAAATCATCATATCTCTATCATCATAAACCATATAATGAAGTTTCCAAATTGCTCAACTTAAATTAAAACATTGCATTCACAAACACACAATCAAAGTTATTTGGGAAGCATGGCCTCCAAACTTAAACTTCTACTGTACTATACCAGTGGTGTCTTCAATCGTCGATCAGGAACTATGGCCGTGAGGTGTCTCCAGAAGCAGGCAAGCTGACTGAGCCAGCTCCAAACATTTCACACCATGCTTCCTGTATGGGTGCACAGGTGAATGTGCTCCCTCAGGCACTTCCTTCCTGTTACCTGGGGCTCCACCACTGCTGTGGTTGCCCCTGCAGGTTTGGAGTGTCAGGGATCTGTTAGCTGGTGGGATTGTGGCTCTTTGCTCAGTGAACCAGGTTTTGACACAGCAACTGTATATATGCATGTCAGTCGTCACGACCATGGCTATTTAAGAAGAATATCTTTGTTACCTGCCGAGATGTGAAAAAGCTTACAGCACCTGGTATTCCCAGGCGGTCACCCATCCAAGTACTAACCAGGCCTGACCCTGCTTGGCTTCCGAGATCAGACGAGATCGGGCGTATTCAGGGTGGTATGGCCGTAAGCCTCTCGGCAAACGAGAAATCCTGCATATATGCATGTCAGTCATCACCACCATGGCTATTTAAGAAGAATATCTTTGTTACCTGCCGAGATGTGAAAAAGCTTACAGCACCTGGTATTCCCAGGCGGTCACCCATCCAAGTACTAACCAGGCCTGACCCTGCTTGGCTTCCGAGATCAGACGAGATCGGGCGTATTCAGGGTGGTATGGCCGTAAGCCTCTCGGCAAACGAGAAATCCTGCATATATGCATGTCAGTCATCACCACCATGGCTATTTAAGAAGAATGTCTTTGTTACCTGCCGAGATGTGAAAAAGCTTACAGCACCTGGTATTCCCAGGCGGTCACCATCCAAGTACTAACCAGGCCTGACCCTGCTTGGCTTCCGAGATCAGACGAGATCGGGCGTATTCAGGGTGGTATGGCCGTAAGCCTCTCGGCAAACGAGAAATATTGTTGTCAAGTTATGTGCTGTTGTAGTGTGTATTTGTTGACCACAGCTCTGCCCAAACTTGACAAACGGCTGATCAACTGTTGAAGGACAACGATGGACAACTCGATTCTGTTCAATCTTCAGTTTTTTATTTTGGGGCAGAATGGATGAATAGGATGTAACAGAATAGTTTAATAACTCGGATAAACAGAAAGACAAAGCCATTAATAGCAGATAATTTCAGTTCACACTTCTTATATAAAGAATAAATGATAATAATAATGGTAATGTTACTTGATAAACAAAGACTTGTTCAGATTAATTAACTGAAATCACTTCAAAAAGGTTAATAATTAAAGTACCAAAGCTACACCAAAGGTTATGATAAAAGTACCAGTAACAAAGCACAAGTAAAAAAAGTACTTCAATCATCATATCTCTATCATCATAACCATATAATGAAGTTTCCAAATTGCTCAACTTAAATTAAAACATTGCATTCACAAACACACAATCAAAGTTATTTGGGAAGCATGGCCTCCAAACTTAAACTTCTACTGTACTATACCAGTGGTGTCTTCAATCGTCGATCAGGGACTATGGCCGTGAGGTGTCTCCAGAAGCAGGCAAGCTGACTGAGCCAGCTCCAAACATTTCACACCATGCTTCCTGTATGGGTGCACAGGTGAATGTGCTCCCTCAGGCACTTCCTTCCTGTTACCTGGGGCTCCACCACTGCTGTGGTTGCCCCTGCAGGTTTGGAGTGTCAGGGATCTGTTAGCTGGTGGGATTGTGGCTCTTTGCTCAGTGAACCAGGTTTTGACACAGCAACTGTATATATGCATGTCAGTCGTCACGACCATGGCTATTTAAGAAGAATATCTTTGTTACCTGCCGAGATGTGAAAAAGCTTACAGCACTGGTATTCCCAGGCGGTCACCCATCCAAGTACTAACCAGGCCTGACCCTGCTTGGCTTCCGAGATCAGACGAGATCGGGCGTATTCAGGGTGGTATGGCCGTAAGCCTCTCGGCAAACGAGAAATCCTGCATATATGCATGTCAGTCATCACCACCATGGCTATTTAAGAAGAATATCTTTGTTACCTGCCGAGATGTGAAAAAGCTTACAGCACCTGGTATTCCCAGGCGGTCACATAAGTACTAACCAAAGGCCTGACCCTGCTTGGCTTCCGAGATCAGACGAGATCGGGCGTATTCAGGGTGGTATGGCCGTAAGCCTCTCGGCAAACGAGAAATATTGTTGTCAAGTTATGTGCTGTTGTAGTGTGTATTTGTTGACCACAGCTCTGCCCAACTTGACAAACGGCTGATCAACTGTTGAAGGACAACGATGGACAACTCGATTCTGTTCAATCTTCAGTTTTTTTTTTGGGGCAGAATGGGATGAATAGGATGTAACAGAATAGTTTAATAACCTCGGATAAACAGAAAGACAAAGCCATTAATAGCAGATAATTTCAGTTCACACTTCTTAATATAAAGAATAAATGATAATAATAATGTTAATGTTACTTGATAAACAAAGACTTGTTCAGATTAATTAACTGAAATCACTTCAAAAAGGTTAATAATTAAAGTACCAAAGCTACACCAAAGGTTATGATAAAAGTACCAGTAACAAAAGCACAAGTAAAAAAAGTACTTCAAATCATCATATCTCTATCATCATAAACCATATAATGAAGTTTCCAAATTGCTCAACTTAAATTAAAACATTGCATTCACAAACACACAATCAAAGTTATTTGGGAAGCATGGCCTCCAAACTTAAACTTCTACTGTACTATACCAGTGGTGTCTTCAATCGTCGATCAGGAACTATGGCCGTGAGGTGTCTCCAGAAGCAGGCAAGCTGACTGAGCCAGCTCCAAACATTTCACACCATGCTTCCTGTATGGGTGCACAGGTGAATGTGCTCCCTCAGGCACTTCCTTCCTGTTACCTGGGGCTCCACCACTGCTGTGGTTGCCCCTGCAGGTTTGGAGTGTCAGGGATCTGTTAGCTGGTGGATTGTGGCTCTTTGCTCAGTGAACCAGGTTTTGACACAGCAACTGTATATATGCATGTCAGTCGTCACGACCATGGCTATTTAAGAAGAATATCTTTGTTACCTGCCGAGATGTGAAAAAGCTTACAGCACTGGTATTCCCAGGCGGTCACCCATCCAAGTACTAACCAGGCCTGACCCTGCTTGGCTTCCGAGATCAGACGAGATCGGGCGTATTCAGGGTGGTATGGCCGTAAGCCTCTCGGCAAACGAGAAATCCTGCATATATGCATGTCAGTCATCACCACCATGGCTATTTAAGAAGAATATCTTTGTTACCTGCCGAGATGTGAAAAAGCTTACAGCACCTGGTATTCCCAGGCGGTCACCCATCCAAGTACTAACCAGGCCTGACCCTGCTTGGCTTCCGAGATCAGACGAGATCGGGCGTATTCAGGGTGGTATGGCCGTAAGCCTGTCGGGAATGAGAAATATTGTTGTCAAGTTATGTGCTGTTGTAGTGTGTATTTGTTGACCACAGCTCTGCCCAACTTGACAAACGGCTGATCAACTGTTGAAGGACAACGATGGACAACTCGATTCTGTTCAATCTTCAGTTTTTTATTTTGGGGCAGAATGGGATGAATAGGATGTAACAGAATAGTTTAATAACCTCGGATAAACAGAAAGACAAAGCCATTAATAGCAGATAATTTCAGTTCACACTTCTTAATATAAAGAATAAATGATAATAATAATGTTAATGTTACTTGATAAACAAAGACTTGTTCAGATTAATTAACTGAAATCACTTCAAAAAGGTTAATAATTAAAGTACCAAAGCTACACCAAAGGTTATGATAAAAGTACCAGTAACAAAAGCACAAGTAAAAAAAGTACTTCAAATCATCATATCTCTATCATCATAACCATATAATGAAGTTTCCAAATTGCTCAACTTAAATTAAAACATTGCATTCACAAACACACAATCAAAGTTATTTGGGAAGCATGGCCTCCAAACTTAAACTTCTACTGTACTATACCTGGTGTCTTCAATCGTCGATCAGGGACTATGGCCGTGAGGTGTCTCCAGAAGCAGGCAAGCTGACTGAGCCAGCTCCAAACATTTCACACCATGCTTCCTGTATGGGTGCACAGGTGAATGTGCTCCCTCAGGCACTTCCTTCCTGTTACTGGGGCTCCACTTGCTGTGGTTGCCCCCTGCAGGTTTGGAGTGTCAGGGATCTGTTAGCTGGTGGGATTGTGGCTCTTTGCTCAGTGAACCAGGTTTTGACACAGCAACTGTATATATGCATGTCAGTCGTCACGACCATGGCTATTTAAGAAGAATATCTTTGTTACCTGCCGAGATGTGAAAAAGCTTACAGCACCTGGTATTCCCAGGCGGTCACCCATCCAAGTACTAACCAGGCCTGACCCTGCTTGGCTTCCGAGATCAGACGAGATCGGGCGTATTCAGGGTGGTATGGCCGTAAGCCTCTCGGCAAACGAGAAATCCTGCATATATGCATGTCAGTCATCACCACCATGGCTATTTAAGAAGAATATCTTTGTTACCTGCCGAGATGTGAAAAAGCTTACAGCACCTGGTATTCCCAGGCGGTCACCCATCCAAGTACTAACCAGGCCTGACCCTGCTTGGCTTCCGAGATCAGACGAGATCGGGCGTATTCAGGGTGGTATGGCCGTAAGCCTGTCGGGAAATGAGAAATATTGTTGTCAAGTTATGTGCTGTTGTAGTGTGTATTTGTTGACCACAGCTCTGCCCAAACTTGACAAACGGCTGATCAACTGTTGAAGGACAACGATGGACAACTCGATTCTGTTCAATCTTCAGTTTTTTATTTTGGGGCAGAATGGGATGAATAGGATGTAACAGAATAGTTTAATAACCTCGGATAAACAGAAAGACAAAGCCATTAATAGCAGATAATTTCAGTTCACACTTCTTAATATAAAGAATAAATGATAATAATAATGTTAATGTTACTTGATAAACAAAGACTTGTTCAGATTAATTAACTGAAATCACTTCAAAAAGGTTAATAATTAAAGTACCAAAGCTACACCAAAGGTTATGATAAAAGTACCAGTAACAAAAGCACAAGTAAAAAAAGTACTTCAAATCATCATATCTCTATCATCATAAACCATATAATGAAGTTTCCAAATTGCTCAACTTAAATTAAAACATTGCATTCACAAACACACAATCAAAGTTATTTGGGAAGCATGGCCTCCAAACTTAAACTTCTACTGTACTATACCAGTGGTGTCTTCAATCGTCGATCAGGAACTATGGCCGTGAGGTGTCTCCAGAAGCAGGCAAGCTGACTGAGCCAGCTCCAAACATTTCACACCATGCTTCCTGTATGGGTGCACAGGTGAATGTGCTCCCTCAGGCACTTCCTTCCTGTTACCTGGGGCTCCACCACTGCTGTGGTTGCCCCCTGCAGGTTTGGAGTGTCAGGGATCTGTTAGCTGGTGGGATTGTGGCTCTTTGCTCAGTGAACCAGGTTTTGACACAGCAACTGTATATATGCATGTCAGTCGTCACGACCATGGCTATTTAAGAAGAATATCTTTGTTACCTGCCGAGATGTGAAAAAGCTTACAGCACCTGGTATTCCCAGGCGGTCACCCATCCAAGTACTAACCAGGCCTGACCCTGCTTGGCTTCCGAGATCAGACGAGATCGGGCGTATTCAGGGTGGTATGGCCGTAAGCCTCTCGGCAAACGAGAAATCCTGCATATATGCATGTCAGTCATCACCACCATGGCTATTTAAGAAGAATATCTTTGTTACCTGCCGAGATGTGAAAAAGCTTACAGCACCTGGTATTCCCAGGCGGTCACCCATCCAAGTACTAACCAGGCCTGACCCTGCTTGGCTTCCGAGATCAGACGAGATCGGGCGTATTCAGGGTGGTATGGCCGTAAGCCTCTCGGCAAACGAGAAATCCTGCATATATGCATGTCAGTCATCACCACCATGGCTATTTAAGAAGAATATCTTTGTTACCTGCCGAGATGTGAAAAAGCTTACAGCACCTGGTATTCCCAGGCGGTCACCCATCCAAGTACTAACCAGGCCTGACCTGCTTGGCTTCCGAGATCAGACGAGATCGGGCGTATTCAGGGTGGTATGGCCGTAAGCCTCTCGGAAACGAGAAATATTGTTGTCAAGTTATGTGCTGTTGTAGTGTGTATTTGTTGACCACAGCTCTGCCCAAACTTGACAAACGGCTGATCAACTGTTGAAGGACAACGATGGACAACTCGATTCTGTTCAATCTTCAGTTTTTTATTTTGGGGCAGAATGGGATGAATAGGATGTAACAGAATAGTTTAATAACCTCGGATAAACAGAAAGACAAAGCCATTAATAGCAGATAATTTCAGTTCACACTTCTTAATATAAAGAATAAATGATAATAATAATGTAATGTTACTTGATAAACAAAGACTTGTTCAGATTAATTAACTGAAATCACTTCAAAAAGTTAATAATTAAAGTACCAAAGCTACACCAAAGGTTATGATAAAAGTACCAGTAACAAAAGCACAAGTAAAAAAAGTACTTCAAATCATCATATCTCTATCATCATAACCATATAATGAAGTTTCCAAATTGCTCAACTTAAATTAAAACATTGCATTCACAAACACACAATCAAAGTTATTTGGGAAGCATGGCCTCCAAACTTAAACTTCTACTGTACTATACCAGTGGTGTCTTCAATCGTCGATCAGGGACTATGGCCGTGAGGTGTCTCCAGAAGCAGGCAAGCTGACTGAGCAGCTCCAAACATTTCACACCATGCTTCCTGTATGGGTGCACAGGTGAATGTGCTCCCTCAGGCACTTCCTTCCTGTTACCTGGGGCTCCACCACTGCTGTGGTTGCCCCCTGCAGGTTTGGAGTGTCAGGGATCTGTTAGCTGGTGGGATTGTGGCTCTTTGCTCAGTGAACCAGGTTTTGACACAGCAACTGTATATATGCATGTCAGTCGTCACGACCATGGCTATTTAAGAAGAATATCTTTGTTACCTGCCGAGATGTGAAAAAGCTTACAGCACCTGGTATTCCCAGGCGGTCACCCATCCAAGTACTAACCAGGCCTGACCCTGCTTGGCTTCCGAGATCAGACGAGATCGGGCGTATTCAGGGTGGTATGGCCGTAAGCCTCTCGGCAAACGAGAAATCCTGCATATATGCATGTCAGTCATCACCACCATGGCTATTTAAGAAGAATATCTTTGTTACCTGCCGAGATGTGAAAAAGCTTACAGCACCTGGTATTCCCAGGCGGTCACCCATCCAAGTACTAACCAGGCCTGACCCTGCTTGGCTTCCGAGATCAGACGAGATCGGGCGTATTCAGGGTGGTATGGCCGTAAGCCTGTCGGGAAATGAGAAATATTGTTGTCAAGTTATGTGCTGTTGTAGTGTGTATTTGTTGACCACAGCTCTGCCCAAACTTGACAAACGGCTGATCAACTGTTGAAGGACAACGATGGACAACTCGATTCTGTTCAATCTTCAGTTTTTTATTTTGGGGCAGAATGGGATGAATAGGATGTAACAGAATAGTTTAATAACCTCGGATAAACAGAAAGACAAAGCCATTAATAGCAGATAATTTCAGTTCACACTTCTTAATATAAAGAATAAATGATAATAATAATGTTAATGTTACTTGATAAACAAAGACTTGTTCAGATTAATTAACTGAAATCACTTCAAAAAGGTTAATAATTAAAGTACCAAAGCTACACCAAAGGTTATGATAAAAGTACCAGTAACAAAAGCACAAGTAAAAAAAGTACTTCAAATCATCATATCTCTATCATCATAAACCATATAATGAAGTTTCCAAATTGCTCAACTTAAATTAAAACATTGCATTCACAAACACACAATCAAAGTTATTTGGGAAGCATGGCCTCCAAACTTAAACTTCTACTGTACTATACCAGTGGTGTCTTCAATCGTCGATCAGGAACTATGGCCGTGAGGTGTCTCCAGAAGCAGGCAAGCTGACTGAGCCAGCTCCAAACATTTCACACCATGCTTCCTGTATGGGTGCACAGGTGAATGTGCTCCCTCAGGCACTTCCTTCCTGTTACCTGGGGCTCCACCACTGCTGTGGTTGCCCCCTGCAGGTTTGGAGTGTCAGGGATCTGTTAGCTGGTGGGATTGTGGCTCTTTGCTCAGTGAACCAGGTTTTGACACAGCAACTGTATATATGCATGTCAGTCGTCACGACCATGGCTATTTAAGAAGAATATCTTTGTTACCTGCCGAGATGTGAAAAAGCTTACAGCACCTGGTATTCCCAGGCGGTCACCCATCCAAGTACTAACCAGGCCTGACCCTGCTTGGCTTCCGAGATCAGACGAGATCGGGCGTATTCAGGGTGGTATGGCCGTAAGCCTCTCGGCAAACGAGAAATCCTGCATATATGCATGTCAGTCATCCACCATGGCTATTTAAGAAGAATATCTTTGTTACCTGCCGAGATGTGAAAAAGCTTACAGCACCTGGTATTCCCAGGCGGTCACCCATCCAAGTACTAACCAGGCCTGACCCTGCTTGGCTTCCGAGATCAGACGAGATCGGGCGTATTCAGGGTGGTATGGCCGTAAGCCTGTCGGGAAATGAGAAATATTGTTGTCAAGTTATGTGCTGTTGTAGTGTGTATTTGTTGACCACAGCTCTGCCCAAACTTGACAAACGGCTGATCAACTGTTGAAGGACAACGATGGACAACTCGATTCTGTTCAATATCAGTTTTTTATTTTGGGGCAGAATGGGATGAATAGGATGTAACAGAATAGTTTAATAACTCGGATAAACAGAAAGACAAAGCCATTAATAGCAGATAATTTCAGTTCACACTTCTTAATATAAAGAATAAATGATAATAATAATGGTAATGTTACTTGATAAACAAAGACTTGTTCAGATTAATTAACTGAAATCACTTCAAAAAGGTTAATAATTAAAGTACCAAAGCTACACCAAAGGTTATGATAAAAGTACCAGTAACAAAAGCACAAGTAAAAAAAGTACTTCAAATCATCATATCTCTATCATCATAAACCATATAATGAAGTTTCCAAATTGCTCAACTTAAATTAAAACATTGCATTCACAAACACACAATCAAAGTTATTTGGGAAGCATGGCCTCCAACTTAAACTTCTACTGTACTATACCAGTGGTGTCTTCAATCGTCGATCAGGGACTATGGCCGTGAGGTGTCTCCAGAAGCAGGCAAGCTGACTGAGCCAGCTCCAAACATTTCACACCATGCTTCCTGTATGGGTGCACAGGTGAATGTGCTCCTCAGGCACTTCCTTCCTGTTACCTGGGGCTCCACCACTGCTGTGGTTGCCCCTGCAGGTTTGGAGTGTCAGGGATCTGTTAGCTGGTGGGATTGTGGCTCTTTGCTCAGTGAACCAGGTTTTGACACAGAAACTGCATATATGCATGTCAGTCGTCACCACCATGGCTATTTAAGAAGAATATCTTTGTTACCTGCCGAGATGTGAAAAAGCTTACAGCACCTGGTATTCCCAGGCGGTCACCCATCCAAGTACTAACCAGGCCTGACCCTGCTTGGCTTCCGAGATCAGACGAGATCGGGCGTATTCAGGGTGGTATGGCCGTAAGCCTCTCGGCAAACGAGAAATCCTGCATATATGCATGTCAGTCATCACCACCATGGCTATTTAAGAAGAATGTCTTTGTTACCTGCCGAGATGTGAAAAAGCTTACAGCACCTGGTATTCCCAGGCGGTCACCCATCCAAGTACTAACCAGGCCTGACCCTGCTTGGCTTCCGAGATCAGACGAGATCGGGCGTATTCAGGGTGGTATGGCCGTAAGCCTCTCGGCAAACGAGAAATATTGTTGTCAAGTTATGTGCTGTTGTAGTGTGTATTTGTTGACCACAGCTCTGCCCAAACTTGACAAACGGCTGATCAACTGTTGAAGGACAACGATGGACAACTCGATTCTGTTCAATCTTCAGTTTTTTATTTTGGGGCAGAATGGGATGAATAGGATGTAACAGAATAGTTTAATAACCTCGGATAAACAGAAAGACAAAGCCATTAATAGCAGATAATTTCAGTTCACACTTCTTAATATAAAGAATAAATGATAATAATAATGTTAATGTTACTTGATAAACAAAGACTTGTTCAGATTAATTAACTGAAATCACTTCAAAAAGGTTAATAATTAAAGTACCAAAGCTACACCAAAGGTTATGATAAAAGTACCAGTAACAAAAGCACAAGTAAAAAAAGTACTTCAAATCATCATATCTCTATCATCATAAACCATATAATGAAGTTTCCAAATTGCTCAACTTAAATTAAAACATTGCATTCACAAACACACAATCAAAGTTATTTGGGAAGCATGGCCTCCAAACTTAAACTTCTACTGTACTATACCAGTGGTGTCTTCAATCGTCGATCAGGAACTATGGCCGTGAGGTGTCTCCAGAAGCAGGCAAGCTGACTGAGCCAGCTCCAAACATTTCACACCATGCTTCCTGTATGGGTGCACAGGTGAATGTGCTCCCTCAGGCACTTCCTTCCTGTTACCTGGGGCTCCACCACTGCTGTGGTTGCCCCCTGCAGGTTTGGAGTGTCAGGGATCTGTTAGCTGGTGGGATTGTGGCTCTTTGCTCAGTGAACCAGGTTTTGACACAGCAACTGTATATATGCATGTCAGTCGTCACGACCATGGCTATTTAAGAAGAATATCTTTGTTACCTGCCGAGATGTGAAAAAGCTTACAGCACCTGGTATTCCCAGGCGGTCACCCATCCAAGTACTAACCAGGCCTGACCCTGCTTGGCTTCCGAGATCAGACGAGATCGGGCGTATTCAGGGTGGTATGGCCGTAAGCCTCTCGGCAAACGAGAAATCCTGCATATATGCATGTCAGTCATCACCACCATGGCTATTTAAGAAGAATATCTTTGTTACCTGCCGAGATGTGAAAAAGCTTACAGCACCTGGTATTCCCAGGCGGTCACCCATCCAAGTACTAACCAGGCCTGACCCTGCTTGGCTTCCGAGATCAGACGAGATCGGGCGTATTCAGGGTGGTATGGCCGTAAGCCTGTCGGGAAATGAGAAATATTGTTGTCAAGTTATGTGCTGTTGTAGTGTGTATTTGTTGACCACAGCTCTGCCCAAACTTGACAAACGGCTGATCAACTGTTGAAGGACAACGATGGACAACTCGATTCTGTTCAATATCCGTTTTTTATTTTGGGGCAGAATGGGATGAATAGGATGTAACAGAATAGTTTAATAACCTCGGATAAACAGAAAGACAAAGCCATTAATAGCAGATAATTTCAGTTCACACTTCTTAATATAAAGAATAAATGATAATAATAATGGTAATGTTACTTGATAAACAAAGACTTGTTCAGATTAATTAACTGAAATCACTTCAAAAAGGTTAATAATTAAAGTACCAAAGCTACACCAAAGGTTATGATAAAAGTACCAGTAACAAAAGCACAAGTAAAAAAGTACTTCAAATCATCATATCTCTATCATCATAAACCATATAATGAAGTTTCCAAATGCTCAACTTAAATTAAAACATTGCATTCACAAACACACAATCAAAGTTATTTGGGAAGCATGGCCTCCAAACTTAAACTTCTACTGTACTATACCAGTGGTGTCTTCAATCGTCGATCAGGAACTATGGCCGTGAGGTGTCTCCAGAAGCAGGCAAGCTGACTGAGCCAGCTCCAAACATTTCACACCATGCTTCCTGTATGGGTGCACAGGTGAATGTGCTCCCTCAGGCACTTCCTTCCTGTTACCTGGGGCTCCACCACTGCTGTGGTTGCCCCCTGCAGGTTTGGAGTGTCAGGGATCTGTTAGCTGGTGGGATTGTGGCTCTTTGCTCAGTGAACCAGGTTTTGACACAGCAACTGTATATATGCATGTCAGTCGTCACGACCATGGCTATTTAAGAAGAATATCTTTGTTACCTGCCGAGATGTGAAAAAGCTTACAGCACCTGGTATTCCCAGGCGGTCACCCATCCAAGTACTAACCAGGCCTGACCCTGCTTGGCTTCCGAGATCAGACGAGATCGGGCGTATTCAGGGTGGTATGGCCGTAAGCCTCTCGGCAAACGAGAAATCCTGCATATATGCATGTCAGTCATCACCACCATGGCTATTTAAGAAGAATGTCTTTGTTACCTGCCGAGATGTGAAAAAGCTTACAGCACCTGGTATTCCCAGGCGGTCACCCATCCAAGTACTAACCAGGCCTGACCCTGCTTGGCTTCCGAGATCAGACGAGATCGGGCGTATTCAGGGTGGTATGGCCGTAAGCCTCTCGGCAAACGAGAAATCCTGCATATATGCATGTCAGTCATCACCACCATGGCTATTTAAGAAGAATATCTTTGTTACCTGCCGAGATGTGAAAAAGCTTACAGCACCTGGTATTCCCAGGCGGTCACCCATCCAAGTACTAACCAGGCCTGACCCTGCTTGGCTTCCGAGATCAGACGAGATCGGGCGTATTCAGGGTGGTATGGCCGTAAGCCTCTCGGCAAACGAGAAATCCTGCATATATGCATGTCAGTCATCACCACCATGGCTATTTAAGAAGAATATCTTTGTTACCTGCCGAGATGTGAAAAAGCTTACAGCACCTGGTATTCCCAGGCGGTCACCCATCCAAGTACTAACCAGGCCTGACCCTGCTTGGCTTCCGAGATCAGACGAGATCGGGCGTATTCAGGGTGGTATGGCCGTAAGCCTCTCGGCAAACGAGAAATCCTGCATATATGCATGTCAGTCATCACCACCATGGCTATTTAAGAAGAATGTCTTTGTTACCTGCCGAGATGTGAAAAAGCTTACAGCACCTGGTATTCCCAGGCGGTCACCCATCCAAGTACTAACCAGGCCTGACCCTGCTTGGCTTCCGAGATCAGACGAGATCGGGCGTATTCAGGGTGGTATGGCCGTAAGCCTCTCGGCAAACGAGAAATCCTGCATATATGCATGTCAGTCATCACCACCATGGCTATTTAAGAAGAATATCTTTGTTACCTGCCGAGATGTGAAAAAGCTTACAGCACCTGGTATTCCCAGGCGGTCACCCATCCAAGTACTAACCAGGCCTGACCCTGCTTGGCTTCCGAGATCAGACGAGATCGGGCGTATTCAGGGTGGTATGGCCGTAAGCCTCTCGGCAAACGAGAAATCCTGCATATATGCATGTCAGTCATCACCACCATGGCTATTTAAGAAGAATATCTTTGTTACCTGCCGAGATGTGAAAAAGCTTACAGCACCTGGTATTCCCAGGCGGTCACCCATCCAAGTACTAACCAGGCCTGACCCTGCTTGGCTTCCGAGATCAGACGAGATCGGGCGTATTCAGGGTGGTATGGCCGTAAGCCTGTCGGGAAATGAGAAATATTGTTGTCAAGTTATGTGCTGTTGTAGTGTGTATTTGTTGACCACAGCTCTGCCCAAACTTGACAAACGGCTGATCAACTGTTGAAGGACAACGATGGACAACTCGATTCTGTTCAATCTTCAGTTTTTTATTTTGGGGCAGAATGGGATGAATAGGATGTAACAGAATAGTTTAATAACCTCGGATAAACAGAAAGACAAAGCCATTAATAGCAGATAATTTCAGTTCACACTTCTTAATATAAAGAATAAATGATAATAATAATGTAATGTTACTTGATAAACAAAGACTTGTTCAGATTAATTAACTGAAATCACTTCAAAAAGGTTAATAATTAAAGTACCAAAGCTACACCAAAGGTTATGATAAAAGTACCAGTAACAAAAGCACAAGTAAAAAAAGTACTTCAAATCATCATATCTCTATCATCATAAACCATATAATGAAGTTTCCAAATTGCTCAACTTAAATTAAAACATTGCATTCACAAACACACAATCAAAGTTATTTGGGAAGCATGGCCTCCAAACTTAAACTTCTACTGTACTATACCAGTGGTGTCTTCAATCGTCGATCAGGAACTATGGCCGTGAGGTGTCTCCAGAAGCAGGCAAGCTGACTGAGCCAGCTCCAAACATTTCACACCATGCTTCCTGTATGGGTGCACAGGTGAATGTGCTCCCTCAGGCACTTCCTTCCTGTTACCTGGGGCTCCACCACTGCTGTGGTTGCCCCCTGCAGGTTTGGAGTGTCAGGGATCTGTTAGCTGGTGGGATTGTGGCTCTTTGCTCAGTGAACCAGGTTTTGACACAGCAACTGTATATATGCATGTCAGTCGTCACGACCATGGCTATTTAAGAAGAATATCTTTGTTACCTGCCGAGATGTGAAAAAGCTTACAGCACCTGGTATTCCCAGGCGGTCACCCATCCAAGTACTAACCAGGCCTGACCCTGCTTGGCTTCCGAGATCAGACGAGATCGGGCGTATTCAGGGTGGTATGGCCGTAAGCCTCTCGGCAAACGAGAAATCCTGCATATATGCATGTCAGTCATCACCACCATGGCTATTTAAGAAGAATATCTTTGTTACCTGCCGAGATGTGAAAAAGCTTACAGCACCTGGTATTCCCAGGCGGTCACCCATCCAAGTACTAACCAGGCCTGACCCTGCTTGGCTTCCGAGATCAGACGAGATCGGGCGTATTCAGGGTGGTATGGCCGTAAGCCTCTCGGCAAACGAGAAATCCTGCATATATGCATGTCAGTCATCACCACCATGGCTATTTAAGAAGAATGTCTTTGTTACCTGCCGAGATGTGAAAAAGCTTACAGCACCTGGTATTCCCAGGCGGTCACCCATCCAAGTACTAACCAGGCCTGACCCTGCTTGGCTTCCGAGATCAGACGAGATCGGGCGTATTCAGGGTGGTATGGCCGTAAGCCTGTCGGGAAATGAGAAATATTGTTGTCAAGTTATGTGCTGTTGTAGTGTGTATTTGTTGACCACAGCTCTGCCCAAACTTGACAAACGGCTGATCAACTGTTGAAGGACAACGATGGACAACTCGATTCTGTTCAATCTTCAGTTTTTTATTTTGGGGCAGAATGGGATGAATAGGATGTAACAGAATAGTTTAATAACCTCGGATAAACAGAAAGACAAAGCCATTAATAGCAGATAATTTCAGTTCACACTTCTTAATATAAAGAATAAATGATAATAATAATGTTAATGTTACTTGATAAACAAAGACTTGTTCAGATTAATTAACTGAAATCACTTCAAAAAGGTTAATAATTAAAGTACCAAAGCTACACCAAAGGTTATGATAAAAGTACCAGTAACAAAAGCACAAGTAAAAAAAGTACTTCAAATCATCATATCTCTATCATCATAAACCATATAATGAAGTTTCCAAATTGCTCAACTTAAATTAAAACATTGCATTCACAAACACACAATCAAAGTTATTTGGGAAGCATGGCCTCCAAACTTAAACTTCTACTGTACTATACCAGTGGTGTCTTCAATCGTCGATCAGGAACTATGGCCGTGAGGTGTCTCCAGAAGCAGGCAAGCTGACTGAGCCAGCTCCAAACATTTCACACCATGCTTCCTGTATGGGTGCACAGGTGAATGTGCTCCCTCAGGCACTTCCTTCCTGTTACCTGGGGCTCCACCACTGCTGTGGTTGCCCCCTGCAGGTTTGGAGTGTCAGGGATCTGTTAGCTGGTGGGATTGTGGCTCTTTGCTCAGTGAACCAGGTTTTGACACAGCAACTGTATATATGCATGTCAGTCGTCACGACCATGGCTATTTAAGAAGAATATCTTTGTTACCTGCCGAGATGTGAAAAAGCTTACAGCACCTGGTATTCCCAGGCGGTCACCCATCCAAGTACTAACCAGGCCTGACCCTGCTTGGCTTCCGAGATCAGACGAGATCGGGCGTATTCAGGGTGGTATGGCCGTAAGCCTCTCGGCAAACGAGAAATCCTGCATATATGCATGTCAGTCATCACCACCATGGCTATTTAAGAAGAATATCTTTGTTACCTGCCGAGATGTGAAAAAGCTTACAGCACCTGGTATTCCCAGGCGGTCACCCATCCAAGTACTAACCAGGCCTGACCCTGCTTGGCTTCCGAGATCAGACGAGATCGGGCGTATTCAGGGTGGTATGGCCGTAAGCCTCTCGGCAAACGAGAAATCCTGCATATATGCATGTCAGTCATCACCACCATGGCTATTTAAGAAGAATATCTTTGTTACCTGCCGAGATGTGAAAAAGCTTACAGCACCTGGTATTCCCAGGCGGTCACCCATCCAAGTACTAACCAGGCCTGACCCTGCTTGGCTTCCGAGATCAGACGAGATCGGGCGTATTCAGGGTGGTATGGCCGTAAGCCTGTCGGGAAATGAGAAATATTGTTGTCAAGTTATGTGCTGTTGTAGTGTGTATTTGTTGACCACAGCTCTGCCCAAACTTGACAAACGGCTGATCAACTGTTGAAGGACAACGATGGACAACTCGATTCTGTTCAATCTTCAGTTTTTTATTTTGGGGCAGAATGGGATGAATAGGATGTAACAGAATAGTTTAATAACCTCGGATAAACAGAAAGACAAAGCCATTAATAGCAGATAATTTCAGTTCACACTTCTTAATATAAAGAATAAATGATAATAATAATGGTAATGTTACTTGATAAACAAAGACTTGTTCAGATTAATTAACTGAAATCACTTCAAAAAGGTTAATAATTAAAGTACCAAAGCTACACCAAAGGTTATGATAAAAGTACCAGTAACAAAAGCACAAGTAAAAAAAGTACTTCAAATCATCATATCTCTATCATCATAAACCATATAATGAAGTTTCCAAATTGCTCAACTTAAATTAAAACATTGCATTCACAAACACACAATCAAAGTTATTTGGGAAGCATGGCCTCCAAACTTAAACTTCTACTGTACTATACCAGTGGTGTCTTCAATCGTCGATCAGGAACTATGGCCGTGAGGTGTCTCCAGAAGCAGGCAAGCTGACTGAGCCAGCTCCAAACATTTCACACCATGCTTCCTGTATGGGTGCACAGGTGAATGTGCTCCCTCAGGCACTTCCTTCCTGTTACCTGGGGCTCCACCACTGCTGTGGTTGCCCCCTGCAGGTTTGGAGTGTCAGGGATCTGTTAGCTGGTGGGATTGTGGCTCTTTGCTCAGTGAACCAGGTTTTGACACAGCAACTGTATATATGCATGTCAGTCGTCACGACCATGGCTATTTAAGAAGAATATCTTTGTTACCTGCCGAGATGTGAAAAAGCTTACAGCACCTGGTATTCCCAGGCGGTCACCCATCCAAGTACTAACCAGGCCTGACCCTGCTTGGCTTCCGAGATCAGACGAGATCGGGCGTATTCAGGGTGGTATGGCCGTAAGCCTCTCGGCAAACGAGAAATCCTGCATATATGCATGTCAGTCATCACCACCATGGCTATTTAAGAAGAATATCTTTGTTACCTGCCGAGATGTGAAAAAGCTTACAGCACCTGGTATTCCCAGGCGGTCACCCATCCAAGTACTAACCAGGCCTGACCCTGCTTGGCTTCCGAGATCAGACGAGATCGGGCGTATTCAGGGTGGTATGGCCGTAAGCCTCTCGGCAAACGAGAAATCCTGCATATATGCATGTCAGTCATCACCACCATGGCTATTTAAGAAGAATATCTTTGTTACCTGCCGAGATGTGAAAAAGCTTACAGCACCTGGTATTCCCAGGCGGTCACCCATCCAAGTACTAACCAGGCCTGACCCTGCTTGGCTTCCGAGATCAGACGAGATCGGGCGTATTCAGGGTGGTATGGCCGTAAGCCTCTCGGCAAACGAGAAATCCTGCATATATGCATGTCAGTCATCACCACCATGGCTATTTAAGAAGAATATCTTTGTTACCTGCCGAGATGTGAAAAAGCTTACAGCACCTGGTATTCCCAGGCGGTCACCCATCCAAGTACTAACCAGGCCTGACCCTGCTTGGCTTCCGAGATCAGACGAGATCGGGCGTATTCAGGGTGGTATGGCCGTAAGCCTCTCGGCAAACGAGAAATCCTGCATATATGCATGTCAGTCATCACCACCATGGCTATTTAAGAAGAATATCTTTGTTACCTGCCGAGATGTGAAAAAGCTTACAGCACCTGGTATTCCCAGGCGGTCACCCATCCAAGTACTAACCAGGCCTGACCCTGCTTGGCTTCCGAGATCAGACGAGATCGGGCGTATTCAGGGTGGTATGGCCGTAAGCCTGTCGGGAAATGAGAAATATTGTTGTCAAGTTATGTGCTGTTGTAGTGTGTATTTGTTGACCACAGCTCTGCCCAAACTTGACAAACGGCTGATCAACTGTTGAAGGACAACGATGGACAACTCGATTCTGTTCAATCTTCAGTTTTTTATTTTGGGGCAGAATGGGATGAATAGGATGTAACAGAATAGTTTAATAACCTCGGATAAACAGAAAGACAAAGCCATTAATAGCAGATAATTTCAGTTCACACTTCTTAATATAAAGAATAAATGATAATAATAATGGTAATGTTACTTGATAAACAAAGACTTGTTCAGATTAATTAACTGAAATCACTTCAAAAAGGTTAATAATTAAAGTACCAAAGCTACACCAAAGGTTATGATAAAAGTACCAGTAACAAAAGCACAAGTAAAAAAAGTACTTCAAATCATCATATCTCTATCATCATAAACCATATAATGAAGTTTCCAAATTGCTCAACTTAAATTAAAACATTGCATTCACAAACACACAATCAAAGTTATTTGGGAAGCATGGCCTCCAAACTTAAACTTCTACTGTACTATACCAGTGGTGTCTTCAATCGTCGATCAGGAACTATGGCCGTGAGGTGTCTCCAGAAGCAGGCAAGCTGACTGAGCCAGCTCCAAACATTTCACACCATGCTTCCTGTATGGGTGCACAGGTGAATGTGCTCCCTCAGGCACTTCCTTCCTGTTACCTGGGGCTCCACCACTGCTGTGGTTGCCCCCTGCAGGTTTGGAGTGTCAGGGATCTGTTAGCTGGTGGGATTGTGGCTCTTTGCTCAGTGAACCAGGTTTTGACACAGCAACTGTATATATGCATGTCAGTCGTCACGACCATGGCTATTTAAGAAGAATATCTTTGTTACCTGCCGAGATGTGAAAAAGCTTACAGCACCTGGTATTCCCAGGCGGTCACCCATCCAAGTACTAACCAGGCCTGACCCTGCTTGGCTTCCGAGATCAGACGAGATCGGGCGTATTCAGGGTGGTATGGCCGTAAGCCTCTCGGCAAACGAGAAATCCTGCATATATGCATGTCAGTCATCACCACCATGGCTATTTAAGAAGAATATCTTTGTTACCTGCCGAGATGTGAAAAAGCTTACAGCACCTGGTATTCCCAGGCGGTCACCCATCCAAGTACTAACCAGGCCTGACCCTGCTTGGCTTCCGAGATCAGACGAGATCGGGCGTATTCAGGGTGGTATGGCCGTAAGCCTCTCGGCAAACGAGAAATCCTGCATATATGCATGTCAGTCATCACCACCATGGCTATTTAAGAAGAATATCTTTGTTACCTGCCGAGATGTGAAAAAGCTTACAGCACCTGGTATTCCCAGGCGGTCACCCATCCAAGTACTAACCAGGCCTGACCCTGCTTGGCTTCCGAGATCAGACGAGATCGGGCGTATTCAGGGTGGTATGGCCGTAAGCCTCTCGGCAAACGAGAAATCCTGCATATATGCATGTCAGTCATCACCACCATGGCTATTTAAGAAGAATGTCTTTGTTACCTGCCGAGATGTGAAAAAGCTTACAGCACCTGGTATTCCCAGGCGGTCACCCATCCAAGTACTAACCAGGCCTGACCCTGCTTGGCTTCCGAGATCAGACGAGATCGGGCGTATTCAGGGTGGTATGGCCGTAAGCCTCTCGGCAAACGAGAAATCCTGCATATATGCATGTCAGTCATCACCACCATGGCTATTTAAGAAGAATGTCTTTGTTACCTGCCGAGATGTGAAAAAGCTTACAGCACCTGGTATTCCCAGGCGGTCACCCATCCAAGTACTAACCAGGCCTGACCCTGCTTGGCTTCCGAGATCAGACGAGATCGGGCGTATTCAGGGTGGTATGGCCGTAAGCCTCTCGGCAAAAGAGAAATCCTGCATATATGCATGTCAGTCATCACCACCATGGCTATTTAAGAAGAATATCTTTGTTACCTGCCGAGATGTGAAAAAGCTTACAGCACCTGGTATTCCCAGGCGGTCACCCATCCAAGTACTAACCAGGCCTGACCCTGCTTGGCTTCCGAGATCAGACGAGATCGGGCGTATTCAGGGTGGTATGGCCGTAAGCCTCTCGGCAAACGAGAAATCCTGCATATATGCATGTCAGTCATCACCACCATGGCTATTTAAGAAGAATATCTTTGTTACCTGCCGAGATGTGAAAAAGCTTACAGCACCTGGTATTCCCAGGCGGTCACCCATCCAAGTACTAACCAGGCCTGACCCTGCTTGGCTTCCGAGATCAGACGAGATCGGGCGTATTCAGGGTGGTATGGCCGTAAGCCTGTCGGGAAATGAGAAATATTGTTGTCAAGTTATGTGCTGTTGTAGTGTGTATTTGTTGACCACAGCTCTGCCCAAACTTGACAAACGGCTGATCAACTGTTGAAGGACAACGATGGACAACTCGATTCTGTTCAATCTTCAGTTTTTTATTTTGGGGCAGAATGGGATGAATAGGATGTAACAGAATAGTTTAATAACCTCGGATAAACAGAAAGACAAAGCCATTAATAGCAGATAATTTCAGTTCACACTTCTTAATATAAAGAATAAATGATAATAATAATGGTAATGTTACTTGATAAACAAAGACTTGTTCAGATTAATTAACTGAAATCACTTCAAAAAGGTTAATAATTAAAGTACCAAAGCTACACCAAAGGTTATGATAAAAGTACCAGTAACAAAAGCACAAGTAAAAAAAGTACTTCAAATCATCATATCTCTATCATCATAAACCATATAATGAAGTTTCCAAATTGCTCAACTTAAATTAAAACATTGCATTCACAAACACACAATCAAAGTTATTTGGGAAGCATGGCCTCCAAACTTAAACTTCTACTGTACTATACCAGTGGTGTCTTCAATCGTCGATCAGGAACTATGGCCGTGAGGTGTCTCCAGAAGCAGGCAAGCTGACTGAGCCAGCTCCAAACATTTCACACCATGCTTCCTGTATGGGTGCACAGGTGAATGTGCTCCCTCAGGCACTTCCTTCCTGTTACCTGGGGCTCCACCACTGCTGTGGTTGCCCCCTGCAGGTTTGGAGTGTCAGGGATCTGTTAGCTGGTGGGATTGTGGCTCTTTGCTCAGTGAACCAGGTTTTGACACAGCAACTGTATATATGCATGTCAGTCGTCACGACCATGGCTATTTAAGAAGAATATCTTTGTTACCTGCCGAGATGTGAAAAAGCTTACAGCACCTGGTATTCCCAGGCGGTCACCCATCCAAGTACTAACCAGGCCTGACCCTGCTTGGCTTCCGAGATCAGACGAGATCGGGCGTATTCAGGGTGGTATGGCCGTAAGCCTCTCGGCAAACGAGAAATCCTGCATATATGCATGTCAGTCATCACCACCATGGCTATTTAAGAAGAATATCTTTGTTACCTGCCGAGATGTGAAAAAGCTTACAGCACCTGGTATTCCCAGGCGGTCACCCATCCAAGTACTAACCAGGCCTGACCCTGCTTGGCTTCCGAGATCAGACGAGATCGGGCGTATTCAGGGTGGTATGGCCGTAAGCCTCTCGGCAAACGAGAAATCCTGCATATATGCATGTCAGTCATCACCACCATGGCTATTTAAGAAGAATATCTTTGTTACCTGCCGAGATGTGAAAAAGCTTACAGCACCTGGTATTCCCAGGCGGTCACCCATCCAAGTACTAACCAGGCCTGACCCTGCTTGGCTTCCGAGATCAGACGAGATCGGGCGTATTCAGGGTGGTATGGCCGTAAGCCTCTCGGCAAACGAGAAATCCTGCATATATGCATGTCAGTCATCACCACCATGGCTATTTAAGAAGAATGTCTTTGTTACCTGCCGAGATGTGAAAAAGCTTACAGCACCTGGTATTCCCAGGCGGTCACCCATCCAAGTACTAACCAGGCCTGACCCTGCTTGGCTTCCGAGATCAGACGAGATCGGGCGTATTCAGGGTGGTATGGCCGTAAGCCTCTCGGCAAACGAGAAATCCTGCATATATGCATGTCAGTCATCACCACCATGGCTATTTAAGAAGAATATCTTTGTTACCTGCCGAGATGTGAAAAAGCTTACAGCACCTGGTATTCCCAGGCGGTCACCCATCCAAGTACTAACCAGGCCTGACCCTGCTTGGCTTCCGAGATCAGACGAGATCGGGCGTATTCAGGGTGGTATGGCCGTAAGCCTGTCGGGAAATGAGAAATATTGTTGTCAAGTTATGTGCTGTTGTAGTGTGTATTTGTTGACCACAGCTCTGCCCAAACTTGACAAACGGCTGATCAACTGTTGAAGGACAACGATGGACAACTCGATTCTGTTCAATCTTCAGTTTTTTATTTTGGGGCAGAATGGGATGAATAGGATGTAACAGAATAGTTTAATAACCTCGGATAAACAGAAAGACAAAGCCATTAATAGCAGATAATTTCAGTTCACACTTCTTAATATAAAGAATAAATGATAATAATAATGTTAATGTTACTTGATAAACAAAGACTTGTTCAGATTAATTAACTGAAATCACTTCAAAAAGGTTAATAATTAAAGTACCAAAGCTACACCAAAGGTTATGATAAAAGTACCAGTAACAAAAGCACAAGTAAAAAAAGTACTTCAAATCATCATATCTCTATCATCATAAACCATATAATGAAGTTTCCAAATTGCTCAACTTAAATTAAAACATTGCATTCACAAACACACAATCAAAGTTATTTGGGAAGCATGGCCTCCAAACTTAAACTTCTACTGTACTATACCAGTGGTGTCTTCAATCGTCGATCAGGAACTATGGCCGTGAGGTGTCTCCAGAAGCAGGCAAGCTGACTGAGCCAGCTCCAAACATTTCACACCATGCTTCCTGTATGGGTGCACAGGTGAATGTGCTCCCTCAGGCACTTCCTTCCTGTTACCTGGGGCTCCACCACTGCTGTGGTTGCCCCCTGCAGGTTTGGAGTGTCAGGGATCTGTTAGCTGGTGGGATTGTGGCTCTTTGCTCAGTGAACCAGGTTTTGACACAGCAACTGTATATATGCATGTCAGTCGTCACGACCATGGCTATTTAAGAAGAATATCTTTGTTACCTGCCGAGATGTGAAAAAGCTTACAGCACCTGGTATTCCCAGGCGGTCACCCATCCAAGTACTAACCAGGCCTGACCCTGCTTGGCTTCCGAGATCAGACGAGATCGGGCGTATTCAGGGTGGTATGGCCGTAAGCCTCTCGGCAAACGAGAAATCCTGCATATATGCATGTCAGTCATCACCACCATGGCTATTTAAGAAGAATATCTTTGTTACCTGCCGAGATGTGAAAAAGCTTACAGCACCTGGTATTCCCAGGCGGTCACCCATCCAAGTACTAACCAGGCCTGACCCTGCTTGGCTTCCGAGATCAGACGAGATCGGGCGTATTCAGGGTGGTATGGCCGTAAGCCTCTCGGCAAACGAGAAATCCTGCATATATGCATGTCAGTCATCACCACCATGGCTATTTAAGAAGAATATCTTTGTTACCTGCCGAGATGTGAAAAAGCTTACAGCACCTGGTATTCCCAGGCGGTCACCCATCCAAGTACTAACCAGGCCTGACCCTGCTTGGCTTCCGAGATCAGACGAGATCGGGCGTATTCAGGGTGGTATGGCCGTAAGCCTGTCGGGAAATGAGAAATATTGTTGTCAAGTTATGTGCTGTTGTAGTGTGTATTTGTTGACCACAGCTCTGCCCAAACTTGACAAACGGCTGATCAACTGTTGAAGGACAACGATGGACAACTCGATTCTGTTCAATCTTCAGTTTTTTATTTTGGGGCAGAATGGGATGAATAGGATGTAACAGAATAGTTTAATAACCTCGGATAAACAGAAAGACAAAGCCATTAATAGCAGATAATTTCAGTTCACACTTCTTAATATAAAGAATAAATGATAATAATAATGTTAATGTTACTTGATAAACAAAGACTTGTTCAGATTAATTAACTGAAATCACTTCAAAAAGGTTAATAATTAAAGTACCAAAGCTACACCAAAGGTTATGATAAAAGTACCAGTAACAAAAGCACAAGTAAAAAAAGTACTTCAAATCATCATATCTCTATCATCATAAACCATATAATGAAGTTTCCAAATTGCTCAACTTAAATTAAAACATTGCATTCACAAACACACAATCAAAGTTATTTGGGAAGCATGGCCTCCAAACTTAAACTTCTACTGTACTATACCAGTGGTGTCTTCAATCGTCGATCAGGAACTATGGCCGTGAGGTGTCTCCAGAAGCAGGCAAGCTGACTGAGCCAGCTCCAAACATTTCACACCATGCTTCCTGTATGGGTGCACAGGTGAATGTGCTCCCTCAGGCACTTCCTTCCTGTTACCTGGGGCTCCACCACTGCTGTGGTTGCCCCCTGCAGGTTTGGAGTGTCAGGGATCTGTTAGCTGGTGGGATTGTGGCTCTTTGCTCAGTGAACCAGGTTTTGACACAGCAACTGTATATATGCATGTCAGTCGTCACGACCATGGCTATTTAAGAAGAATATCTTTGTTACCTGCCGAGATGTGAAAAAGCTTACAGCACCTGGTATTCCCAGGCGGTCACCCATCCAAGTACTAACCAGGCCTGACCCTGCTTGGCTTCCGAGATCAGACGAGATCGGGCGTATTCAGGGTGGTATGGCCGTAAGCCTCTCGGCAAACGAGAAATCCTGCATATATGCATGTCAGTCATCACCACCATGGCTATTTAAGAAGAATATCTTTGTTACCTGCCGAGATGTGAAAAAGCTTACAGCACCTGGTATTCCCAGGCGGTCACCCATCCAAGTACTAACCAGGCCTGACCCTGCTTGGCTTCCGAGATCAGACGAGATCGGGCGTATTCAGGGTGGTATGGCCGTAAGCCTCTCGGCAAACGAGAAATCCTGCATATATGCATGTCAGTCATCACCACCATGGCTATTTAAGAAGAATATCTTTGTTACCTGCCGAGATGTGAAAAAGCTTACAGCACCTGGTATTCCCAGGCGGTCACCCATCCAAGTACTAACCAGGCCTGACCCTGCTTGGCTTCCGAGATCAGACGAGATCGGGCGTATTCAGGGTGGTATGGCCGTAAGCCTGTCGGGAAATGAGAAATATTGTTGTCAAGTTATGTGCTGTTGTAGTGTGTATTTGTTGACCACAGCTCTGCCCAAACTTGACAAACGGCTGATCAACTGTTGAAGGACAACGATGGACAACTCGATTCTGTTCAATCTTCAGTTTTTTATTTTGGGGCAGAATGGGATGAATAGGATGTAACAGAATAGTTTAATAACCTCGGATAAACAGAAAGACAAAGCCATTAATAGCAGATAATTTCAGTTCACACTTCTTAATATAAAGAATAAATGATAATAATAATGTTAATGTTACTTGATAAACAAAGACTTGTTCAGATTAATTAACTGAAATCACTTCAAAAAGGTTAATAATTAAAGTACCAAAGCTACACCAAAGGTTATGATAAAAGTACCAGTAACAAAAGCACAAGTAAAAAAAGTACTTCAAATCATCATATCTCTATCATCATAAACCATATAATGAAGTTTCCAAATTGCTCAACTTAAATTAAAACATTGCATTCACAAACACACAATCAAAGTTATTTGGGAAGCATGGCCTCCAAACTTAAACTTCTACTGTACTATACCAGTGGTGTCTTCAATCGTCGATCAGGAACTATGGCCGTGAGGTGTCTCCAGAAGCAGGCAAGCTGACTGAGCCAGCTCCAAACATTTCACACCATGCTTCCTGTATGGGTGCACAGGTGAATGTGCTCCCTCAGGCACTTCCTTCCTGTTACCTGGGGCTCCACCACTGCTGTGGTTGCCCCCTGCAGGTTTGGAGTGTCAGGGATCTGTTAGCTGGTGGGATTGTGGCTCTTTGCTCAGTGAACCAGGTTTTGACACAGCAACTGTATATATGCATGTCAGTCGTCACGACCATGGCTATTTAAGAAGAATATCTTTGTTACCTGCCGAGATGTGAAAAAGCTTACAGCACCTGGTATTCCCAGGCGGTCACCCATCCAAGTACTAACCAGGCCTGACCCTGCTTGGCTTCCGAGATCAGACGAGATCGGGCGTATTCAGGGTGGTATGGCCGTAAGCCTCTCGGCAAACGAGAAATCCTGCATATATGCATGTCAGTCATCACCACCATGGCTATTTAAGAAGAATATCTTTGTTACCTGCCGAGATGTGAAAAAGCTTACAGCACCTGGTATTCCCAGGCGGTCACCCATCCAAGTACTAACCAGGCCTGACCCTGCTTGGCTTCCGAGATCAGACGAGATCGGGCGTATTCAGGGTGGTATGGCCGTAAGCCTCTCGGCAAACGAGAAATCCTGCATATATGCATGTCAGTCATCACCACCATGGCTATTTAAGAAGAATATCTTTGTTACCTGCCGAGATGTGAAAAAGCTTACAGCACCTGGTATTCCCAGGCGGTCACCCATCCAAGTACTAACCAGGCCTGACCCTGCTTGGCTTCCGAGATCAGACGAGATCGGGCGTATTCAGGGTGGTATGGCCGTAAGCCTGTCGGGAAATGAGAAATATTGTTGTCAAGTTATGTGCTGTTGTAGTGTGTATTTGTTGACCACAGCTCTGCCCAAACTTGACAAACGGCTGATCAACTGTTGAAGGACAACGATGGACAACTCGATTCTGTTCAATCTTCAGTTTTTTATTTTGGGGCAGAATGGGATGAATAGGATGTAACAGAATAGTTTAATAACCTCGGATAAACAGAAAGACAAAGCCATTAATAGCAGATAATTTCAGTTCACACTTCTTAATATAAAGAATAAATGATAATAATAATGTAATGTTACTTGATAAACAAAGACTTGTTCAGATTAATTAACTGAAATCACTTCAAAAAGGTTAATAATTAAAGTACCAAAGCTACACCAAAGGTTATGATAAAAGTACCAGTAACAAAAGCACAAGTAAAAAAAGTACTTCAAATCATCATATCTCTATCATCATAAACCATATAATGAAGTTTCCAAATTGCTCAACTTAAATTAAAACATTGCATTCACAAACACACAATCAAAGTTATTTGGGAAGCATGGCCTCCAAACTTAAACTTCTACTGTACTATACCAGTGGTGTCTTCAATCGTCGATCAGGAACTATGGCCGTGAGGTGTCTCCAGAAGCAGGCAAGCTGACTGAGCCAGCTCCAAACATTTCACACCATGCTTCCTGTATGGGTGCACAGGTGAATGTGCTCCCTCAGGCACTTCCTTCCTGTTACCTGGGGCTCCACCACTGCTGTGGTTGCCCCCTGCAGGTTTGGAGTGTCAGGGATCTGTTAGCTGGTGGGATTGTGGCTCTTTGCTCAGTGAACCAGGTTTTGACACAGCAACTGTATATATGCATGTCAGTCGTCACGACCATGGCTATTTAAGAAGAATATCTTTGTTACCTGCCGAGATGTGAAAAAGCTTACAGCACCTGGTATTCCCAGGCGGTCACCCATCCAAGTACTAACCAGGCCTGACCCTGCTTGGCTTCCGAGATCAGACGAGATCGGGCGTATTCAGGGTGGTATGGCCGTAAGCCTCTCGGCAAACGAGAAATCCTGCATATATGCATGTCAGTCATCACCACCATGGCTATTTAAGAAGAATATCTTTGTTACCTGCCGAGATGTGAAAAAGCTTACAGCACCTGGTATTCCCAGGCGGTCACCCATCCAAGTACTAACCAGGCCTGACCCTGCTTGGCTTCCGAGATCAGACGAGATCGGGCGTATTCAGGGTGGTATGGCCGTAAGCCTCTCGGCAAACGAGAAATCCTGCATATATGCATGTCAGTCATCACCACCATGGCTATTTAAGAAGAATGTCTTTGTTACCTGCCGAGATGTGAAAAAGCTTACAGCACCTGGTATTCCCAGGCGGTCACCCATCCAAGTACTAACCAGGCCTGACCCTGCTTGGCTTCCGAGATCAGACGAGATCGGGCGTATTCAGGGTGGTATGGCCGTAAGCCTCTCGGGAAACGAGAAATATTGTTGTCAAGTTATGTGCTGTTGTAGTGTGTATTTGTTGACCACAGCTCTGCCCAAACTTGACAAACGGCTGATCAACTGTTGAAGGACAACGATGGACAACTCGATTCTGTTCAATCTTCAGTTTTTTATTTTGGGGCAGAATGGGATGAATAGGATGTAACAGAATAGTTTAATAACCTCGGATAAACAGAAAGACAAAGCCATTAATAGCAGATAATTTCAGTTCACACTTCTTAATATAAAGAATAAATGATAATAATAATGGTAATGTTACTTGATAAACAAAGACTTGTTCAGATTAATTAACTGAAATCACTTCAAAAAGGTTAATAATTAAAGTACCAAAGCTACACCAAAGGTTATGATAAAAGTACCAGTAACAAAAGCACAAGTAAAAAAAGTACTTCAAATCATCATATCTCTATCATCATAAACCATATAATGAAGTTTCCAAATTGCTCAACTTAAATTAAAACATTGCATTCACAAACACACAATCAAAGTTATTTGGGAAGCATGGCCTCCAAACTTAAACTTCTACTGTACTATACCAGTGGTGTCTTCAATCGTCGATCAGGAACTATGGCCGTGAGGTGTCTCCAGAAGCAGGCAAGCTGACTGAGCCAGCTCCAAACATTTCACACCATGCTTCCTGTATGGGTGCACAGGTGAATGTGCTCCCTCAGGCACTTCCTTCCTGTTACCTGGGGCTCCACCACTGCTGTGGTTGCCCCCTGCAGGTTTGGAGTGTCAGGGATCTGTTAGCTGGTGGGATTGTGGCTCTTTGCTCAGTGAACCAGGTTTTGACACAGCAACTGTATATATGCATGTCAGTCGTCACGACCATGGCTATTTAAGAAGAATATCTTTGTTACCTGCCGAGATGTGAAAAAGCTTACAGCACCTGGTATTCCCAGGCGGTCACCCATCCAAGTACTAACCAGGCCTGACCCTGCTTGGCTTCCGAGATCAGACGAGATCGGGCGTATTCAGGGTGGTATGGCCGTAAGCCTCTCGGCAAACGAGAAATCCTGCATATATGCATGTCAGTCATCACCACCATGGCTATTTAAGAAGAATATCTTTGTTACCTGCCGAGATGTGAAAAAGCTTACAGCACCTGGTATTCCCAGGCGGTCACCCATCCAAGTACTAACCAGGCCTGACCCTGCTTGGCTTCCGAGATCAGACGAGATCGGGCGTATTCAGGGTGGTATGGCCGTAAGCCTGTCGGGAAATGAGAAATATTGTTGTCAAGTTATGTGCTGTTGTAGTGTGTATTTGTTGACCACAGCTCTGCCCAAACTTGACAAACGGCTGATCAACTGTTGAAGGACAACGATGGACAACTCGATTCTGTTCAATCTTCAGTTTTTTATTTTGGGGCAGAATGGGATGAATAGGATGTAACAGAATAGTTTAATAACCTCGGATAAACAGAAAGACAAAGCCATTAATAGCAGATAATTTCAGTTCACACTTCTTAATATAAAGAATAAATGATAATAATAATGTTAATGTTACTTGATAAACAAAGACTTGTTCAGATTAATTAACTGAAATCACTTCAAAAAGGTTAATAATTAAAGTACCAAAGCTACACCAAAGGTTATGATAAAAGTACCAGTAACAAAAGCACAAGTAAAAAAAGTACTTCAAATCATCATATCTCTATCATCATAAACCATATAATGAAGTTTCCAAATTGCTCAACTTAAATTAAAACATTGCATTCACAAACACACAATCAAAGTTATTTGGGAAGCATGGCCTCCAAACTTAAACTTCTACTGTACTATACCAGTGGTGTCTTCAATCGTCGATCAGGAACTATGGCCGTGAGGTGTCTCCAGAAGCAGGCAAGCTGACTGAGCCAGCTCCAAACATTTCACACCATGCTTCCTGTATGGGTGCACAGGTGAATGTGCTCCCTCAGGCACTTCCTTCCTGTTACCTGGGGCTCCACCACTGCTGTGGTTGCCCCCTGCAGGTTTGGAGTGTCAGGGATCTGTTAGCTGGTGGGATTGTGGCTCTTTGCTCAGTGAACCAGGTTTTGACACAGCAACTGTATATATGCATGTCAGTCGTCACGACCATGGCTATTTAAGAAGAATATCTTTGTTACCTGCCGAGATGTGAAAAAGCTTACAGCACCTGGTATTCCCAGGCGGTCACCCATCCAAGTACTAACCAGGCCTGACCCTGCTTGGCTTCCGAGATCAGACGAGATCGGGCGTATTCAGGGTGGTATGGCCGTAAGCCTCTCGGCAAACGAGAAATCCTGCATATATGCATGTCAGTCATCACCACCATGGCTATTTAAGAAGAATATCTTTGTTACCTGCCGAGATGTGAAAAAGCTTACAGCACCTGGTATTCCCAGGCGGTCACCCATCCAAGTACTAACCAGGCCTGACCCTGCTTGGCTTCCGAGATCAGACGAGATCGGGCGTATTCAGGGTGGTATGGCCGTAAGCCTGTCGGGAAATGAGAAATATTGTTGTCAAGTTATGTGCTGTTGTAGTGTGTATTTGTTGACCACAGCTCTGCCCAAACTTGACAAACGGCTGATCAACTGTTGAAGGACAACGATGGACAACTCGATTCTGTTCAATCTCAGTTTTTTATTTTGGGGCAGAATGGGATGAATAGGATGTAACAGAATAGTTTAATAACCTCGGATAAACAGAAAGACAAAGCCATTAATAGCAGATAATTTCAGTTCACACTTCTTAATATAAAGAATAAATGATAATAATAATGGTAATGTTACTTGATAAACAAAGACTTGTTCAGATTAATTAACTGAAATCACTTCAAAAAGGTTAATAATTAAAGTACCAAAGCTACACCAAAGGTTATGATAAAAGTACCAGTAACAAAAGCACAAGTAAAAAAAGTACTTCAAATCATCATATCTCTATCATCATAAACCATATAATGAAGTTTCCAAATTGCTCAACTTAAATTAAAACATTGCATTCACAAACACACAATCAAAGTTATTTGGGAAGCATGGCCTCCAAACTTAAACTTCTACTGTACTATACCAGTGGTGTCTTCAATCGTCGATCAGGAACTATGGCCGTGAGGTGTCTCCAGAAGCAGGCAAGCTGACTGAGCCAGCTCCAAACATTTCACACCATGCTTCCTGTATGGGTGCACAGGTGAATGTGCTCCCTCAGGCACTTCCTTCCTGTTACCTGGGGCTCCACCACTGCTGTGGTTGCCCCCTGCAGGTTTGGAGTGTCAGGGATCTGTTAGCTGGTGGGATTGTGGCTCTTTGCTCAGTGAACCAGGTTTTGACACAGCAACTGTATATATGCATGTCAGTCGTCACGACCATGGCTATTTAAGAAGAATATCTTTGTTACCTGCCGAGATGTGAAAAAGCTTACAGCACCTGGTATTCCCAGGCGGTCACCCATCCAAGTACTAACCAGGCCTGACCCTGCTTGGCTTCCGAGATCAGACGAGATCGGGCGTATTCAGGGTGGTATGGCCGTAAGCCTCTCGGCAAACGAGAAATCCTGCATATATGCATGTCAGTCATCACCACCATGGCTATTTAAGAAGAATGTCTTTGTTACCTGCCGAGATGTGAAAAAGCTTACAGCACCTGGTATTCCCAGGCGGTCACCCATCCAAGTACTAACCAGGCCTGACCCTGCTTGGCTTCCGAGATCAGACGAGATCGGGCGTATTCAGGGTGGTATGGCCGTAAGCCTCTCGGCAAACGAGAAATCCTGCATATATGCATGTCAGTCATCACCACCATGGCTATTTAAGAAGAATATCTTTGTTACCTGCCGAGATGTGAAAAAGCTTACAGCACCTGGTATTCCCAGGCGGTCACCCATCCAAGTACTAACCAGGCCTGACCCTGCTTGGCTTCCGAGATCAGACGAGATCGGGCGTATTCAGGGTGGTATGGCCGTAAGCCTCTCGGCAAACGAGAAATCCTGCATATATGCATGTCAGTCATCACCACCATGGCTATTTAAGAAGAATATCTTTGTTACCTGCCGAGATGTGAAAAAGCTTACAGCACCTGGTATTCCCAGGCGGTCACCCATCCAAGTACTAACCAGGCCTGACCCTGCTTGGCTTCCGAGATCAGACGAGATCGGGCGTATTCAGGGTGGTATGGCCGTAAGCCTCTCGGCAAACGAGAAATCCTGCATATATGCATGTCAGTCATCACCACCATGGCTATTTAAGAAGAATATCTTTGTTACCTGCCGAGATGTGAAAAAGCTTACAGCACCTGGTATTCCCAGGCGGTCACCCATCCAAGTACTAACCAGGCCTGACCCTGCTTGGCTTCCGAGATCAGACGAGATCGGGCGTATTCAGGGTGGTATGGCCGTAAGCCTCTCGGCAAACGAGAAATCCTGCATATATGCATGTCAGTCATCACCACCATGGCTATTTAAGAAGAATATCTTTGTTACCTGCCGAGATGTGAAAAAGCTTACAGCACCTGGTATTCCCAGGCGGTCACCCATCCAAGTACTAACCAGGCCTGACCCTGCTTGGCTTCCGAGATCAGACGAGATCGGGCGTATTCAGGGTGGTATGGCCGTAAGCCTCTCGGCAAACGAGAAATCCTGCATATATGCATGTCAGTCATCACCACCATGGCTATTTAAGAAGAATATCTTTGTTACCTGCCGAGATGTGAAAAAGCTTACAGCACCTGGTATTCCCAGGCGGTCACCCATCCAAGTACTAACCAGGCCTGACCCTGCTTGGCTTCCGAGATCAGACGAGATCGGGCGTATTCAGGGTGGTATGGCCGTAAGCCTGTCGGGAAATGAGAAATATTGTTGTCAAGTTATGTGCTGTTGTAGTGTGTATTTGTTGACCACAGCTCTGCCCAAACTTGACAAACGGCTGATCAACTGTTGAAGGACAACGATGGACAACTCGATTCTGTTCAATCTTCAGTTTTTTATTTTGGGGCAGAATGGGATGAATAGGATGTAACAGAATAGTTTAATAACCTCGGATAAACAGAAAGACAAAGCCATTAATAGCAGATAATTTCAGTTCACACTTCTTAATATAAAGAATAAATGATAATAATAATGTTAATGTTACTTGATAAACAAAGACTTGTTCAGATTAATTAACTGAAATCACTTCAAAAAGGTTAATAATTAAAGTACCAAAGCTACACCAAAGGTTATGATAAAAGTACCAGTAACAAAAGCACAAGTAAAAAAAGTACTTCAAATCATCATATCTCTATCATCATAAACCATATAATGAAGTTTCCAAATTGCTCAACTTAAATTAAAACATTGCATTCACAAACACACAATCAAAGTTATTTGGGAAGCATGGCCTCCAAACTTAAACTTCTACTGTACTATACCAGTGGTGTCTTCAATCGTCGATCAGGAACTATGGCCGTGAGGTGTCTCCAGAAGCAGGCAAGCTGACTGAGCCAGCTCCAAACATTTCACACCATGCTTCCTGTATGGGTGCACAGGTGAATGTGCTCCCTCAGGCACTTCCTTCCTGTTACCTGGGGCTCCACCACTGCTGTGGTTGCCCCCTGCAGGTTTGGAGTGTCAGGGATCTGTTAGCTGGTGGGATTGTGGCTCTTTGCTCAGTGAACCAGGTTTTGACACAGCAACTGTATATATGCATGTCAGTCGTCACGACCATGGCTATTTAAGAAGAATATCTTTGTTACCTGCCGAGATGTGAAAAAGCTTACAGCACCTGGTATTCCCAGGCGGTCACCCATCCAAGTACTAACCAGGCCTGACCCTGCTTGGCTTCCGAGATCAGACGAGATCGGGCGTATTCAGGGTGGTATGGCCGTAAGCCTCTCGGCAAACGAGAAATCCTGCATATATGCATGTCAGTCATCACCACCATGGCTATTTAAGAAGAATATCTTTGTTACCTGCCGAGATGTGAAAAAGCTTACAGCACCTGGTATTCCCAGGCGGTCACCCATCCAAGTACTAACCAGGCCTGACCCTGCTTGGCTTCCGAGATCAGACGAGATCGGGCGTATTCAGGGTGGTATGGCCGTAAGCCTCTCGGCAAACGAGAAATCCTGCATATATGCATGTCAGTCATCACCACCATGGCTATTTAAGAAGAATGTCTTTGTTACCTGCCGAGATGTGAAAAAGCTTACAGCACCTGGTATTCCCAGGCGGTCACCCATCCAAGTACTAACCAGGCCTGACCCTGCTTGGCTTCCGAGATCAGACGAGATCGGGCGTATTCAGGGTGGTATGGCCGTAAGCCTGTCGGCAAACGAGAAATATTGTTGTCAAGTTATGTGCTGTTGTAGTGTGTATTTGTTGACCACAGCTCTGCCCAAACTTGACAAACGGCTGATCAACTGTTGAAGGACAACGATGGACAACTCGATTCTGTTCAATCTTCAGTTTTTTATTTTGGGGCAGAATGGGATGAATAGGATGTAACAGAATAGTTTAATAACCTCGGATAAACAGAAAGACAAAGCCATTAATAGCAGATAATTTCAGTTCACACTTCTTAATATAAAGAATAAATGATAATAATAATGTTAATGTTACTTGATAAACAAAGACTTGTTCAGATTAATTAACTGAAATCACTTCAAAAAGGTTAATAATTAAAGTACCAAAGCTACACCAAAGGTTATGATAAAAGTACCAGTAACAAAAGCACAAGTAAAAAAAGTACTTCAAATCATCATATCTCTATCATCATAAACCATATAATGAAGTTTCCAAATTGCTCAACTTAAATTAAAACATTGCATTCACAAACACACAATCAAAGTTATTTGGGAAGCATGGCCTCCAAACTTAAACTTCTACTGTACTATACCAGTGGTGTCTTCAATCGTCGATCAGGAACTATGGCCGTGAGGTGTCTCCAGAAGCAGGCAAGCTGACTGAGCCAGCTCCAAACATTTCACACCATGCTTCCTGTATGGGTGCACAGGTGAATGTGCTCCCTCAGGCACTTCCTTCCTGTTACCTGGGGCTCCACCACTGCTGTGGTTGCCCCCTGCAGGTTTGGAGTGTCAGGGATCTGTTAGCTGGTGGGATTGTGGCTCTTTGCTCAGTGAACCAGGTTTTGACACAGCAACTGTATATATGCATGTCAGTCGTCACGACCATGGCTATTTAAGAAGAATATCTTTGTTACCTGCCGAGATGTGAAAAAGCTTACAGCACCTGGTATTCCCAGGCGGTCACCCATCCAAGTACTAACCAGGCCTGACCCTGCTTGGCTTCCGAGATCAGACGAGATCGGGCGTATTCAGGGTGGTATGGCCGTAAGCCTCTCGGCAAACGAGAAATCCTGCATATATGCATGTCAGTCATCACCACCATGGCTATTTAAGAAGAATATCTTTGTTACCTGCCGAGATGTGAAAAAGCTTACAGCACCTGGTATTCCCAGGCGGTCACCCATCCAAGTACTAACCAGGCCTGACCCTGCTTGGCTTCCGAGATCAGACGAGATCGGGCGTATTCAGGGTGGTATGGCCGTAAGCCTGTCGGCAAATGAGAAATATTGTTGTCAAGTTATGTGCTGTTGTAGTGTGTATTTGTTGACCACAGCTCTGCCCAAACTTGACAAACGGCTGATCAACTGTTGAAGGACAACGATGGACAACTCGATTCTGTTCAATCTTCAGTTTTTTATTTTGGGGCAGAATGGGATGAATAGGATGTAACAGAATAGTTTAATAACCTCGGATAAACAGAAAGACAAAGCCATTAATAGCAGATAATTTCAGTTCACACTTCTTAATATAAAGAATAAATGATAATAATAATGTTAATGTTACTTGATAAACAAAGACTTGTTCAGATTAATTAACTGAAATCACTTCAAAAAGGTTAATAATTAAAGTACCAAAGCTACACCAAAGGTTATGATAAAAGTACCAGTAACAAAAGCACAAGTAAAAAAAGTACTTCAAATCATCATATCTCTATCATCATAAACCATATAATGAAGTTTCCAAATTGCTCAACTTAAATTAAAACATTGCATTCACAAACACACAATCAAAGTTATTTGGGAAGCATGGCCTCCAAACTTAAACTTCTACTGTACTATACCAGTGGTGTCTTCAATCGTCGATCAGGAACTATGGCCGTGAGGTGTCTCCAGAAGCAGGCAAGCTGACTGAGCCAGCTCCAAACATTTCACACCATGCTTCCTGTATGGGTGCACAGGTGAATGTGCTCCCTCAGGCACTTCCTTCCTGTTACCTGGGGCTCCACCACTGCTGTGGTTGCCCCCTGCAGGTTTGGAGTGTCAGGGATCTGTTAGCTGGTGGGATTGTGGCTCTTTGCTCAGTGAACCAGGTTTTGACACAGCAACTGTATATATGCATGTCAGTCGTCACGACCATGGCTATTTAAGAAGAATATCTTTGTTACCTGCCGAGATGTGAAAAAGCTTACAGCACCTGGTATTCCCAGGCGGTCACCCATCCAAGTACTAACCAGGCCTGACCCTGCTTGGCTTCCGAGATCAGACGAGATCGGGCGTATTCAGGGTGGTATGGCCGTAAGCCTCTCGGCAAACGAGAAATCCTGCATATATGCATGTCAGTCATCACCACCATGGCTATTTAAGAAGAATATCTTTGTTACCTGCCGAGATGTGAAAAAGCTTACAGCACCTGGTATTCCCAGGCGGTCACCCATCCAAGTACTAACCAGGCCTGACCCTGCTTGGCTTCCGAGATCAGACGAGATCGGGCGTATTCAGGGTGGTATGGCCGTAAGCCTGTCGGGAAATGAGAAATATTGTTGTCAAGTTATGTGCTGTTGTAGTGTGTATTTGTTGACCACAGCTCTGCCCAAACTTGACAAACGGCTGATCAACTGTTGAAGGACAACGATGGACAACTCGATTCTGTTCAATCTTCCGTTTTTTATTTTGGGGCAGAATGGGATGAATAGGATGTAACAGAATAGTTTAATAACCTCGGATAAACAGAAAGACAAAGCCATTAATAGCAGATAATTTCAGTTCACACTTCTTAATATAAAGAATAAATGATAATAATAATGGTAATGTTACTTGATAAACAAAGACTTGTTCAGATTAATTAACTGAAATCACTTCAAAAAGGTTAATAATTAAAGTACCAAAGCTACACCAAAGGTTATGATAAAAGTACCAGTAACAAAAGCACAAGTAAAAAAAGTACTTCAAATCATCATATCTCTATCATCATAAACCATATAATGAAGTTTCCAAATTGCTCAACTTAAATTAAAACATTGCATTCACAAACACACAATCAAAGTTATTTGGGAAGCATGGCCTCCAAACTTAAACTTCTACTGTACTATACCAGTGGTGTCTTCAATCGTCGATCAGGAACTATGGCCGTGAGGTGTCTCCAGAAGCAGGCAAGCTGACTGAGCCAGCTCCAAACATTTCACACCATGCTTCCTGTATGGGTGCACAGGTGAATGTGCTCCCTCAGGCACTTCCTTCCTGTTACCTGGGGCTCCACCACTGCTGTGGTTGCCCCCTGCAGGTTTGGAGTGTCAGGGATCTGTTAGCTGGTGGGATTGTGGCTCT
The DNA here is from genome assembly GCA_015710095.1 of Argyrosomus japonicus. Classification (NCBI taxonomy): domain Eukaryota; kingdom Metazoa; phylum Chordata; class Actinopteri; family Sciaenidae; genus Argyrosomus; species Argyrosomus japonicus. The sequence continues at coordinate 17,502 of JADEYK010001280.1, read as the reverse complement.
TTGCTCAGTGAACCAGGTTTTGACACAGCAACTGTATATATGCATGTCAGTCGTCACGACCATGGCTATTTAAGAAGAATATCTTTGTTACCTGCCGAGATGTGAAAAAGCTTACAGCACCTGGTATTCCCAGGCGGTCACCCATCCAAGTACTAACCAGGCCTGACCCTGCTTGGCTTCCGAGATCAGACGAGATCGGGCGTATTCAGGGTGGTATGGCCGTAAGCCTCTCGGCAAACGAGAAATCCTGCATATATGCATGTCAGTCATCACCACCATGGCTATTTAAGAAGAATATCTTTGTTACCTGCCGAGATGTGAAAAAGCTTACAGCACCTGGTATTCCCAGGCGGTCACCCATCCAAGTACTAACCAGGCCTGACCCTGCTTGGCTTCCGAGATCAGACGAGATCGGGCGTATTCAGGTGGTATGGCCGTAAGCCTCTCGGCAAACGAGAAATCCTGCATATATGCATGTCAGTCATCACCACCATGGCTATTTAAGAAGAATATCTTTGTTACCTGCCGAGATGTGAAAAAGCTTACAGCACCTGGTATTCCCAGGCGGTCACCCATCCAAGTACTAACCAGGCCTGACCCTGCTTGGCTTCCGAGATCAGACGAGATCGGGCGTATTCAGGGTGGTATGGCCGTAAGCCTCTCGGCAAACGAGAAATCCTGCATATATGCATGTCAGTCATCACCACCATGGCTATTTAAGAAGAATATCTTTGTTACCTGCCGAGATGTGAAAAAGCTTACAGCACCTGGTATTCCCAGGCGGTCACCCATCCAAGTACTAACCAGGCCTGACCCTGCTTGGCTTCCGAGATCAGACGAGATCGGGCGTATTCAGGGTGGTATGGCCGTAAGCCTCTCGGCAAACGAGAAATCCTGCATATATGCATGTCAGTCATCACCACCATGGCTATTTAAGAAGAATATCTTTGTTACCTGCCGAGATGTGAAAAAGCTTACAGCACCTGGTATTCCCAGGCGGTCACCCATCCAAGTACTAACCAGGCCTGACCCTGCTTGGCTTCCGAGATCAGACGAGATCGGGCGTATTCAGGGTGGTATGGCCGTAAGCCTGTCGGGAAATGAGAAATATTGTTGTCAAGTTATGTGCTGTTGTAGTGTGTATTTGTTGACCACAGCTCTGCCCAAACTTGACAAACGGCTGATCAACTGTTGAAGGACAACGATGGACAACTCGATTCTGTTCAATCTTCAGTTTTTTATTTTGGGGCAGAATGGGATGAATAGGATGTAACAGAATAGTTTAATAACCTCGGATAAACAGAAAGACAAAGCCATTAATAGCAGATAATTTCAGTTCACACTTCTTAATATAAAGAATAAATGATAATAATAATGGTAATGTTACTTGATAAACAAAGACTTGTTCAGATTAATTAACTGAAATCACTTCAAAAAGGTTAATAATTAAAGTACCAAAGCTACACCAAAGGTTATGATAAAAGTACCAGTAACAAAAGCACAAGTAAAAAAAGTACTTCAAATCATCATATCTCTATCATCATAAACCATATAATGAAGTTTCCAAATTGCTCAACTTAAATTAAAACATTGCATTCACAAACACACAATCAAAGTTATTTGGGAAGCATGGCCTCCAAACTTAAACTTCTACTGTACTATACCAGTGGTGTCTTCAATCGTCGATCAGGGACTATGGCCGTGAGGTGTCTCCAGAAGCAGGCAAGCTGACTGAGCCAGCTCCAAACATTTCACACCATGCTTCCTGTATGGGTGCACAGGTGAATGTGCTCCCTCAGGCACTTCCTTCCTGTTACCTGGGGCTCCACCACTGCTGTGGTTGCCCCCTGCAGGTTTGGAGTGTCAGGGATCTGTTAGCTGGTGGGATTGTGGCTCTTTGCTCAGTGAACCAGGTTTTGACACAGCAACTGTATATATGCATGTCAGTCGTCACGACCATGGCTATTTAAGAAGAATATCTTTGTTACCTGCCGAGATGTGAAAAAGCTTACAGCACCTGGTATTCCCAGGCGGTCACCCATCCAAGTACTAACCAGGCCTGACCCTGCTTGGCTTCCGAGATCAGACGAGATCGGGCGTATTCAGGGTGGTATGGCCGTAAGCCTCTCGGCAAACGAGAAATCCTGCATATATGCATGTCAGTCATCACCACCATGGCTATTTAAGAAGAATATCTTTGTTACCTGCCGAGATGTGAAAAAGCTTACAGCACCTGGTATTCCCAGGCGGTCACCCATCCAAGTACTAACCAGGCCTGACCCTGCTTGGCTTCCGAGATCAGACGAGATCGGGCGTATTCAGGGTGGTATGGCCGTAAGCCTCTCGGCAAACGAGAAATCCTGCATATATGCATGTCAGTCATCACCACCATGGCTATTTAAGAAGAATGTCTTTGTTACCTGCCGAGATGTGAAAAAGCTTACAGCACCTGGTATTCCCAGGCGGTCACCCATCCAAGTACTAACCAGGCCTGACCCTGCTTGGCTTCCGAGATCAGACGAGATCGGGCGTATTCAGGGTGGTATGGCCGTAAGCCTGTCGGGAAACGAGAAATATTGTTGTCAAGTTATGTGCTGTTGTAGTGTGTATTTGTTGACCACAGCTCTGCCCAAACTTGACAAACGGCTGATCAACTGTTGAAGGACAACGATGGACAACTCGATTCTGTTCAATCTTCAGTTTTTTATTTTGGGGCAGAATGGGATGAATAGGATGTAACAGAATAGTTTAATAACCTCGGATAAACAGAAAGACAAAGCCATTAATAGCAGATAATTTCAGTTCACACTTCTTAATATAAAGAATAAATGATAATAATAATGTTAATGTTACTTGATAAACAAAGACTTGTTCAGATTAATTAACTGAAATCACTTCAAAAAGGTTAATAATTAAAGTACCAAAGCTACACCAAAGGTTATGATAAAAGTACCAGTAACAAAAGCACAAGTAAAAAAAGTACTTCAAATCATCATATCTCTATCATCATAAACCATATAATGAAGTTTCCAAATTGCTCAACTTAAATTAAAACATTGCATTCACAAACACACAATCAAAGTTATTTGGGAAGCATGGCCTCCAAACTTAAACTTCTACTGTACTATACCAGTGGTGTCTTCAATCGTCGATCAGGAACTATGGCCGTGAGGTGTCTCCAGAAGCAGGCAAGCTGACTGAGCCAGCTCCAAACATTTCACACCATGCTTCCTGTATGGGTGCACAGGTGAATGTGCTCCCTCAGGCACTTCCTTCCTGTTACCTGGGGCTCCACCACTGCTGTGGTTGCCCCCTGCAGGTTTGGAGTGTCAGGGATCTGTTAGCTGGTGGGATTGTGGCTCTTTGCTCAGTGAACCAGGTTTTGACACAGCAACTGTATATATGCATGTCAGTCGTCACGACCATGGCTATTTAAGAAGAATATCTTTGTTACCTGCCGAGATGTGAAAAAGCTTACAGCACCTGGTATTCCCAGGCGGTCACCCATCCAAGTACTAACCAGGCCTGACCCTGCTTGGCTTCCGAGATCAGACGAGATCGGGCGTATTCAGGGTGGTATGGCCGTAAGCCTCTCGGCAAACGAGAAATCCTGCATATATGCATGTCAGTCATCACCACCATGGCTATTTAAGAAGAATATCTTTGTTACCTGCCGAGATGTGAAAAAGCTTACAGCACCTGGTATTCCCAGGCGGTCACCCATCCAAGTACTAACCAGGCCTGACCCTGCTTGGCTTCCGAGATCAGACGAGATCGGGCGTATTCAGGGTGGTATGGCCGTAAGCCTCTCGGCAAACGAGAAATCCTGCATATATGCATGTCAGTCATCACCACCATGGCTATTTAAGAAGAATATCTTTGTTACCTGCCGAGATGTGAAAAAGCTTACAGCACCTGGTATTCCCAGGCGGTCACCCATCCAAGTACTAACCAGGCCTGACCCTGCTTGGCTTCCGAGATCAGACGAGATCGGGCGTATTCAGGGTGGTATGGCCGTAAGCCTGTCGGGAAATGAGAAATATTGTTGTCAAGTTATGTGCTGTTGTAGTGTGTATTTGTTGACCACAGCTCTGCCCAAACTTGACAAACGGCTGATCAACTGTTGAAGGACAACGATGGACAACTCGATTCTGTTCAATCTTCAGTTTTTTATTTTGGGGCAGAATGGGATGAATAGGATGTAACAGAATAGTTTAATAACCTCGGATAAACAGAAAGACAAAGCCATTAATAGCAGATAATTTCAGTTCACACTTCTTAATATAAAGAATAAATGATAATAATAATGGTAATGTTACTTGATAAACAAAGACTTGTTCAGATTAATTAACTGAAATCACTTCAAAAAGGTTAATAATTAAAGTACCAAAGCTACACCAAAGGTTATGATAAAAGTACCAGTAACAAAAGCACAAGTAAAAAAAGTACTTCAAATCATCATATCTCTATCATCATAAACCATATAATGAAGTTTCCAAATTGCTCAACTTAAATTAAAACATTGCATTCACAAACACACAATCAAAGTTATTTGGGAAGCATGGCCTCCAAACTTAAACTTCTACTGTACTATACCAGTGGTGTCTTCAATCGTCGATCAGGAACTATGGCCGTGAGGTGTCTCCAGAAGCAGGCAAGCTGACTGAGCCAGCTCCAAACATTTCACACCATGCTTCCTGTATGGGTGCACAGGTGAATGTGCTCCCTCAGGCACTTCCTTCCTGTTACCTGGGGCTCCACCACTGCTGTGGTTGCCCCCTGCAGGTTTGGAGTGTCAGGGATCTGTTAGCTGGTGGGATTGTGGCTCTTTGCTCAGTGAACCAGGTTTTGACACAGCAACTGTATATATGCATGTCAGTCGTCACGACCATGGCTATTTAAGAAGAATATCTTTGTTACCTGCCGAGATGTGAAAAAGCTTACAGCACCTGGTATTCCCAGGCGGTCACCCATCCAAGTACTAACCAGGCCTGACCCTGCTTGGCTTCCGAGATCAGACGAGATCGGGCGTATTCAGGGTGGTATGGCCGTAAGCCTCTCGGCAAACGAGAAATCCTGCATATATGCATGTCAGTCATCACCACCATGGCTATTTAAGAAGAATATCTTTGTTACCTGCCGAGATGTGAAAAAGCTTACAGCACCTGGTATTCCCAGGCGGTCACCCATCCAAGTACTAACCAGGCCTGACCCTGCTTGGCTTCCGAGATCAGACGAGATCGGGCGTATTCAGGGTGGTATGGCCGTAAGCCTCTCGGCAAACGAGAAATCCTGCATATATGCATGTCAGTCATCACCACCATGGCTATTTAAGAAGAATATCTTTGTTACCTGCCGAGATGTGAAAAAGCTTACAGCACCTGGTATTCCCAGGCGGTCACCCATCCAAGTACTAACCAGGCCTGACCCTGCTTGGCTTCCGAGATCAGACGAGATCGGGCGTATTCAGGGTGGTATGGCCGTAAGCCTCTCGGCAAACGAGAAATCCTGCATATATGCATGTCAGTCATCACCACCATGGCTATTTAAGAAGAATATCTTTGTTACCTGCCGAGATGTGAAAAAGCTTACAGCACCTGGTATTCCCAGGCGGTCACCCATCCAAGTACTAACCAGGCCTGACCCTGCTTGGCTTCCGAGATCAGACGAGATCGGGCGTATTCAGGGTGGTATGGCCGTAAGCCTCTCGGCAAACGAGAAATCCTGCATATATGCATGTCAGTCATCACCACCATGGCTATTTAAGAAGAATGTCTTTGTTACCTGCCGAGATGTGAAAAAGCTTACAGCACCTGGTATTCCCAGGCGGTCACCCATCCAAGTACTAACCAGGCCTGACCCTGCTTGGCTTCCGAGATCAGACGAGATCGGGCGTATTCAGGGTGGTATGGCCGTAAGCCTCTCGGCAAACGAGAAATCCTGCATATATGCATGTCAGTCATCACCACCATGGCTATTTAAGAAGAATATCTTTGTTACCTGCCGAGATGTGAAAAAGCTTACAGCACCTGGTATTCCCAGGCGGTCACCCATCCAAGTACTAACCAGGCCTGACCCTGCTTGGCTTCCGAGATCAGACGAGATCGGGCGTATTCAGGGTGGTATGGCCGTAAGCCTCTCGGCAAACGAGAAATCCTGCATATATGCATGTCAGTCATCACCACCATGGCTATTTAAGAAGAATATCTTTGTTACCTGCCGAGATGTGAAAAAGCTTACAGCACCTGGTATTCCCAGGCGGTCACCCATCCAAGTACTAACCAGGCCTGACCCTGCTTGGCTTCCGAGATCAGACGAGATCGGGCGTATTCAGGGTGGTATGGCCGTAAGCCTCTCGGCAAACGAGAAATCCTGCATATATGCATGTCAGTCATCACCACCATGGCTATTTAAGAAGAATATCTTTGTTACCTGCCGAGATGTGAAAAAGCTTACAGCACCTGGTATTCCCAGGCGGTCACCCATCCAAGTACTAACCAGGCCTGACCCTGCTTGGCTTCCGAGATCAGACGAGATCGGGCGTATTCAGGGTGGTATGGCCGTAAGCCTCTCGGCAAACGAGAAATCCTGCATATATGCATGTCAGTCATCACCACCATGGCTATTTAAGAAGAATATCTTTGTTACCTGCCGAGATGTGAAAAAGCTTACAGCACCTGGTATTCCCAGGCGGTCACCCATCCAAGTACTAACCAGGCCTGACCCTGCTTGGCTTCCGAGATCAGACGAGATCGGGCGTATTCAGGGTGGTATGGCCGTAAGCCTCTCGGCAAACGAGAAATCCTGCATATATGCATGTCAGTCATCACCACCATGGCTATTTAAGAAGAATGTCTTTGTTACCTGCCGAGATGTGAAAAAGCTTACAGCACCTGGTATTCCCAGGCGGTCACCCATCCAAGTACTAACCAGGCCTGACCCTGCTTGGCTTCCGAGATCAGACGAGATCGGGCGTATTCAGGGTGGTATGGCCGTAAGCCTCTCGGCAAACGAGAAATCCTGCATATATGCATGTCAGTCATCACCACCATGGCTATTTAAGAAGAATATCTTTGTTACCTGCCGAGATGTGAAAAAGCTTACAGCACCTGGTATTCCCAGGCGGTCACCCATCCAAGTACTAACCAGGCCTGACCCTGCTTGGCTTCCGAGATCAGACGAGATCGGGCGTATTCAGGGTGGTATGGCCGTAAGCCTCTCGGCAAACGAGAAATCCTGCATATATGCATGTCAGTCATCACCACCATGGCTATTTAAGAAGAATATCTTTGTTACCTGCCGAGATGTGAAAAAGCTTACAGCACCTGGTATTCCCAGGCGGTCACCCATCCAAGTACTAACCAGGCCTGACCCTGCTTGGCTTCCGAGATCAGACGAGATCGGGCGTATTCAGGGTGGTATGGCCGTAAGCCTCTCGGCAAACGAGAAATCCTGCATATATGCATGTCAGTCATCACCACCATGGCTATTTAAGAAGAATATCTTTGTTACCTGCCGAGATGTGAAAAAGCTTACAGCACCTGGTATTCCCAGGCGGTCACCCATCCAAGTACTAACCAGGCCTGACCCTGCTTGGCTTCCGAGATCAGACGAGATCGGGCGTATTCAGGGTGGTATGGCCGTAAGCCTGTCGGGAAATGAGAAATATTGTTGTCAAGTTATGTGCTGTTGTAGTGTGTATTTGTTGACCACAGCTCTGCCCAAACTTGACAAACGGCTGATCAACTGTTGAAGGACAACGATGGACAACTCGATTCTGTTCAATCTTCAGTTTTTTATTTTGGGGCAGAATGGGATGAATAGGATGTAACAGAATAGTTTAATAACCTCGGATAAACAGAAAGACAAAGCCATTAATAGCAGATAATTTCAGTTCACACTTCTTAATATAAAGAATAAATGATAATAATAATGTTAATGTTACTTGATAAACAAAGACTTGTTCAGATTAATTAACTGAAATCACTTCAAAAAGGTTAATAATTAAAGTACCAAAGCTACACCAAAGGTTATGATAAAAGTACCAGTAACAAAAGCACAAGTAAAAAAAGTACTTCAAATCATCATATCTCTATCATCATAAACCATATAATGAAGTTTCCAAATTGCTCAACTTAAATTAAAACATTGCATTCACAAACACACAATCAAAGTTATTTGGGAAGCATGGCCTCCAAACTTAAACTTCTACTGTACTATACCAGTGGTGTCTTCAATCGTCGATCAGGAACTATGGCCGTGAGGTGTCTCCAGAAGCAGGCAAGCTGACTGAGCCAGCTCCAAACATTTCACACCATGCTTCCTGTATGGGTGCACAGGTGAATGTGCTCCCTCAGGCACTTCCTTCCTGTTACCTGGGGCTCCACCACTGCTGTGGTTGCCCCCTGCAGGTTTGGAGTGTCAGGGATCTGTTAGCTGGTGGGATTGTGGCTCTTTGCTCAGTGAACCAGGTTTTGACACAGCAACTGTATATATGCATGTCAGTCGTCACGACCATGGCTATTTAAGAAGAATATCTTTGTTACCTGCCGAGATGTGAAAAAGCTTACAGCACCTGGTATTCCCAGGCGGTCACCCATCCAAGTACTAACCAGGCCTGACCCTGCTTGGCTTCCGAGATCAGACGAGATCGGGCGTATTCAGGGTGGTATGGCCGTAAGCCTCTCGGCAAACGAGAAATCCTGCATATATGCATGTCAGTCATCACCACCATGGCTATTTAAGAAGAATATCTTTGTTACCTGCCGAGATGTGAAAAAGCTTACAGCACCTGGTATTCCCAGGCGGTCACCCATCCAAGTACTAACCAGGCCTGACCCTGCTTGGCTTCCGAGATCAGACGAGATCGGGCGTATTCAGGGTGGTATGGCCGTAAGCCTCTCGGCAAACGAGAAATCCTGCATATATGCATGTCAGTCATCACCACCATGGCTATTTAAGAAGAATATCTTTGTTACCTGCCGAGATGTGAAAAAGCTTACAGCACCTGGTATTCCCAGGCGGTCACCCATCCAAGTACTAACCAGGCCTGACCCTGCTTGGCTTCCGAGATCAGACGAGATCGGGCGTATTCAGGGTGGTATGGCCGTAAGCCTGTCGGCAAACGAGAAATATTGTTGTCAAGTTATGTGCTGTTGTAGTGTGTATTTGTTGACCACAGCTCTGCCCAAACTTGACAAACGGCTGATCAACTGTTGAAGGACAACGATGGACAACTCGATTCTGTTCAATCTTCAGTTTTTTATTTGGGGCAGAATGGGATGAATAGGATGTAACAGAATAGTTTAATAACCTCGGATAAACAGAAAGACAAAGCCATTAATAGCAGATAATTTCAGTTCACACTTCTTAATATAAAGAATAAATGATAATAATAATGTTAATGTTACTTGATAAACAAAGACTTGTTCAGATTAATTAACTGAAATCACTTCAAAAAGGTTAATAATTAAAGTACCAAAGCTACACCAAAGGTTATGATAAAAGTACAGTAACAAAAGCACAAGTAAAAAAAGTACTTCAAATCATCATATCTCTATCATCATAAACCATATAATGAAGTTTCCAAATTGCTCAACTTAAATTAAAACATTGCATTCACAAACACACAATCAAAGTTATTTGGGAAGCATGGCCTCCAAACTTAAACTTCTACTGTACTATACCAGTGGTGTCTTCAATCGTCGATCAGGAACTATGGCCGTGAGGTGTCTCCAGAAGCAGGCAAGCTGACTGAGCCAGCTCCAAACATTTCACACCATGCTTCCTGTATGGGTGCACAGGTGAATGTGCTCCCTCAGGCACTTCCTTCCTGTTACCTGGGGCTCCACCACTGCTGTGGTTGCCCCCTGCAGGTTTGGAGTGTCAGGGATCTGTTAGCTGGTGGGATTGTGGCTCTTTGCTCAGTGAACCAGGTTTTGACACAGCAACTGTATATATGCATGTCAGTCGTCACGACCATGGCTATTTAAGAAGAATATCTTTGTTACCTGCCGAGATGTGAAAAAGCTTACAGCACCTGGTATTCCCAGGCGGTCACCCATCCAAGTACTAACCAGGCCTGACCCTGCTTGGCTTCCGAGATCAGACGAGATCGGGCGTATTCAGGGTGGTATGGCCGTAAGCCTCTCGGCAAACGAGAAATCCTGCATATATGCATGTCAGTCATCACCACCATGGCTATTTAAGAAGAATATCTTTGTTACCTGCCGAGATGTGAAAAAGCTTACAGCACCTGGTATTCCCAGGCGGTCACCCATCCAAGTACTAACCAGGCCTGACCCTGCTTGGCTTCCGAGATCAGACGAGATCGGGCGTATTCAGGGTGGTATGGCCGTAAGCCTCTCGGCAAACGAGAAATCCTGCATATATGCATGTCAGTCATCACCACCATGGCTATTTAAGAAGAATATCTTTGTTACCTGCCGAGATGTGAAAAAGCTTACAGCACCTGGTATTCCCAGGCGGTCACCCATCCAAGTACTAACCAGGCCTGACCCTGCTTGGCTTCCGAGATCAGACGAGATCGGGCGTATTCAGGGTGGTATGGCCGTAAGCCTGTCGGGAAATGAGAAATATTGTTGTCAAGTTATGTGCTGTTGTAGTGTGTATTTGTTGACCACAGCTCTGCCCAAACTTGACAAACGGCTGATCAACTGTTGAAGGACAACGATGGACAACTCGATTCTGTTCAATCTTCAGTTTTTTATTTTGGGGCAGAATGGGATGAATAGGATGTAACAGAATAGTTTAATAACCTCGGATAAACAGAAAGACAAAGCCATTAATAGCAGATATTTCAGTTCACACTTCTTAATATAAAGAATAAATGATAATAATAATGTAATGTTACTTGATAAACAAAGACTTGTTCAGATTAATTAACTGAAATCACTTCAAAAAGGTTAATAATTAAAGTACCAAAGCTACACAAAGGTTATGATAAAAGTACCAGTAACAAAAGCACAAGTAAAAAAAGTACTTCAAATCATCATATCTCTATCATCATAAACCATATAATGAAGTTTCCAAATTGCTCAACTTAAATTAAAACATTGCATTCACAAACACACAATCAAAGTTATTTGGGAAGCATGGCCTCCAAACTTAAACTTCTACTGTACTATACCAGTGGTGTCTTCAATCGTCGATCAGGAACTATGGCCGTGAGGTGTCTCCAGAAGCAGGCAAGCTGACTGAGCCAGCTCCAAACATTTCACACCATGCTTCCTGTATGGGTGCACAGGTGAATGTGCTCCCTCAGGCACTTCCTTCCTGTTACCTGGGGCTCCACCACTGCTGTGGTTGCCCCCTGCAGGTTTGGAGTGTCAGGGATCTGTTAGCTGGTGGGATTGTGGCTCTTTGCTCAGTGAACCAGGTTTTGACACAGCAACTGTATATATGCATGTCAGTCGTCACGACCATGGCTATTTAAGAAGAATATCTTTGTTACCTGCCGAGATGTGAAAAAGCTTACAGCACCTGGTATTCCCAGGCGGTCACCCATCCAAGTACTAACCAGGCCTGACCCTGCTTGGCTTCCGAGATCAGACGAGATCGGGCGTATTCAGGGTGGTATGGCCGTAAGCCTCTCGGCAAACGAGAAATCCTGCATATATGCATGTCAGTCATCACCACCATGGCTATTTAAGAAGAATATCTTTGTTACCTGCCGAGATGTGAAAAAGCTTACAGCACCTGGTATTCCCAGGCGGTCACCCATCCAAGTACTAACCAGGCCTGACCCTGCTTGGCTTCCGAGATCAGACGAGATCGGGCGTATTCAGGGTGGTATGGCCGTAAGCCTCTCGGCAAACGAGAAATCCTGCATATATGCATGTCAGTCATCACCACCATGGCTATTTAAGAAGAATATCTTTGTTACCTGCCGAGATGTGAAAAAGCTTACAGCACCTGGTATTCCCAGGCGGTCACCCATCCAAGTACTAACCAGGCCTGACCCTGCTTGGCTTCCGAGATCAGACGAGATCGGGCGTATTCAGGGTGGTATGGCCGTAAGCCTCTCGGCAAAACGAGAAATCCTGCATATATGCATGTCAGTCATCACCACCATGGCTATTTAAGAAGAATGTCTTTGTTACCTGCCGAGATGTGAAAAAGCTTACAGCACCTGGTATTCCCAGGCGGTCACCCATCCAAGTACTAACCAGGCCTGACCCTGCTTGGCTTCCGAGATCAGACGAGATCGGGCGTATTCAGGGTGGTATGGCCGTAAGCCTCTCGGCAAACGAGAAATCCTGCATATATGCATGTCAGTCATCACCACCATGGCTATTTAAGAAGAATATCTTTGTTACCTGCCGAGATGTGAAAAAGCTTACAGCACCTGGTATTCCCAGGCGGTCACCCATCCAAGTACTAACCAGGCCTGACCCTGCTTGGCTTCCGAGATCAGACGAGATCGGGCGTATTCAGGGTGGTATGGCCGTAAGCCTGTCGGGAAATGAGAAATATTGTTGTCAAGTTATGTGCTGTTGTAGTGTGTATTTGTTGACCACAGCTCTGCCCAAACTTGACAAACGGCTGATCAACTGTTGAAGGACAACGATGGACAACTCGATTCTGTTCAATCTTCAGTTTTTTATTTTGGGGCAGAATGGGATGAATAGGATGTAACAGAATAGTTTAATAACCTCGGATAAACAGAAAGACAAAGCCATTAATAGCAGATAATTTCAGTTCACACTTCTTAATATAAAGAATAAATGATAATAATAATGGTAATGTTACTTGATAAACAAAGACTTGTTCAGATTAATTAACTGAAATCACTTCAAAAAGGTTAATAATTAAAGTACCAAAGCTACACCAAAGGTTATGATAAAAGTACCAGTAACAAAAGCACAAGTAAAAAAAGTACTTCAAATCATCATATCTCTATCATCATAAACCATATAATGAAGTTTCCAAATTGCTCAACTTAAATTAAAACATTGCATTCACAAACACACAATCAAAGTTATTTGGGAAGCATGGCCTCCAAACTTAAACTTCTACTGTACTATACCAGTGGTGTCTTCAATCGTCGATCAGGACTATGGCCGTGAGGTGTCTCCAGAAGCAGGCAAGCTGACTGAGCCAGCTCCAAACATTTCACACCATGCTTCCTGTATGGGTGCACAGGTGAATGTGCTCCCTCAGGCACTTCCTTCCTGTTACCTGGGGCTCCACCACTGCTGTGGTTGCCCCCTGCAGGTTTGGAGTGTCAGGGATCTGTTAGCTGGTGGGATTGTGGCTCTTTGCTCAGTGAACCAGGTTTTGACACAGCAACTGTATATATGCATGTCAGTCGTCACGACCATGGCTATTTAAGAAGAATATCTTTGTTACCTGCCGAGATGTGAAAAAGCTTACAGCACCTGGTATTCCCAGGCGGTCACCCATCCAAGTACTAACCAGGCCTGACCCTGCTTGGCTTCCGAGATCAGACGAGATCGGGCGTATTCAGGGTGGTATGGCCGTAAGCCTCTCGGCAAACGAGAAATCCTGCATATATGCATGTCAGTCATCACCACCATGGCTATTTAAGAAGAATATCTTTGTTACCTGCCGAGATGTGAAAAAGCTTACAGCACCTGGTATTCCCAGGCGGTCACCCATCCAAGTACTAACCAGGCCTGACCCTGCTTGGCTTCCGAGATCAGACGAGATCGGGCGTATTCAGGGTGGTATGGCCGTAAGCCTCTCGGCAAACGAGAAATCCTGCATATATGCATGTCAGTCATCACCACCATGGCTATTTAAGAAGAATGTCTTTGTTACCTGCCGAGATGTGAAAAAGCTTACAGCACCTGGTATTCCCAGGCGGTCACCCATCCAAGTACTAACCAGGCCTGACCCTGCTTGGCTTCCGAGATCAGACGAGATCGGGCGTATTCAGGGTGGTATGGCCGTAAGCCTGTCGGGAAATGAGAAATATTGTTGTCAAGTTATGTGCTGTTGTAGTGTGTGTATTTGTTGACCACAGCTCTGCCCAAACTTGACAAACGGCTGATCAACTGTTGAAGGACAACGATGGACAACTCGATTCTGTTCAATCTTCAGTTTTTTATTTTGGGGCAGAATGGGATGAATAGGATGTAACAGAATAGTTTAATAACCTCGGATAAACAGAAAGACAAAGCCATTAATAGCAGATAATTTCAGTTCACACTTCTTAATATAAAGAATAAATGATAATAATAATGTTAATGTTACTTGATAAACAAAGACTTGTTCAGATTAATTAACTGAAATCACTTCAAAAAGGTTAATAATTAAAGTACCAAAGCTACACCAAAGGTTATGATAAAAGTACCAGTAACAAAAGCACAAGTAAAAAAAGTACTTCAAATCATCATATCTCTATCATCATAAACCATATAATGAAGTTTCCAAATTGCTCAACTTAAATTAAAACATTGCATTCACAAACACACAATCAAAGTTATTTGGGAAGCATGGCCTCCAAACTTAAACTTCTACTGTACTATACCAGTGGTGTCTTCAATCGTCGATCAGGAACTATGGCCGTGAGGTGTCTCCAGAAGCAGGCAAGCTGACTGAGCCAGCTCCAAACATTTCACACCATGCTTCCTGTATGGGTGCACAGGTGAATGTGCTCCCTCAGGCACTTCCTTCCTGTTACCTGGGGCTCCACCACTGCTGTGGTTGCCCCCTGCAGGTTTGGAGTGTCAGGGATCTGTTAGCTGGTGGGATTGTGGCTCTTTGCTCAGTGAACCAGGTTTTGACACAGCAACTGTATATATGCATGTCAGTCGTCACGACCATGGCTATTTAAGAAGAATATCTTTGTTACCTGCCGAGATGTGAAAAAGCTTACAGCACCTGGTATTCCCAGGCGGTCACCCATCCAAGTACTAACCAGGCCTGACCCTGCTTGGCTTCCGAGATCAGACGAGATCGGGCGTATTCAGGGTGGTATGGCCGTAAGCCTCTCGGCAAACGAGAAATCCTGCATATATGCATGTCAGTCATCACCACCATGGCTATTTAAGAAGAATATCTTTGTTACCTGCCGAGATGTGAAAAAGCTTACAGCACCTGGTATTCCCAGGCGGTCACCCATCCAAGTACTAACCAGGCCTGACCCTGCTTGGCTTCCGAGATCAGACGAGATCGGGCGTATTCAGGGTGGTATGGCCGTAAGCCTGTCGGGAAATGAGAAATATTGTTGTCAAGTTATGTGCTGTTGTAGTGTGTATTTGTTGACCACAGCTCTGCCCAAACTTGACAAACGGCTGATCAACTGTTGAAGGACAACGATGGACAACTCGATTCTGTTCAATCTTCCGTTTTTTATTTTGGGGCAGAATGGGATGAATAGGATGTAACAGAATAGTTTAATAACCTCGGATAAACAGAAAGACAAAGCCATTAATAGCAGATAATTTCAGTTCACACTTCTTAATATAAAGAATAAATGATAATAATAATGGTTAATGTTACTTGATAAACAAAGACTTGTTCAGATTAATTAACTGAAATCACTTCAAAAAGGTTAATAATTAAAGTACCAAAGCTACACCAAAGGTTATGATAAAAGTACCAGTAACAAAAGCACAAGTAAAAAAAGTACTTCAAATCATCATATCTCTATCATCATAAACCATATAATGAAGTTTCCAAATTGCTCAACTTAAATTAAAACATTGCATTCACAAACACACAATCAAAGTTATTTGGGAAGCATGGCCTCCAAACTTAAACTTCTACTGTACTATACCAGTGGTGTCTTCATCGTCGATCAGGAACTATGGCCGTGAGGTGTCTCCAGAAGCAGGCAAGCTGACTGAGCCAGCTCCAAACATTTCACACCATGCTTCCTGTATGGGTGCACAGGTGAATGTGCTCCCTCAGGCACTTCCTTCCTGTTACCTGGGGCTCCACCACTGCTGTGGTTGCCCCCTGCAGGTTTGGAGTGTCAGGGATCTGTTAGCTGGTGGGATTGTGGCTCTTTGCTCAGTGAACCAGGTTTTGACACAGCAACTGTATATATGCATGTCAGTCGTCACGACCATGGCTATTTAAGAAGAATATCTTTGTTACCTGCCGAGATGTGAAAAAGCTTACAGCACCTGGTATTCCCAGGCGGTCACCCATCCAAGTACTAACCAGGCCTGACCCTGCTTGGCTTCCGAGATCAGACGAGATCGGGCGTATTCAGGGTGGTATGGCCGTAAGCCTCTCGGCAAACGAGAAATCCTGCATATATGCATGTCAGTCATCACCACCATGGCTATTTAAGAAGAATGTCTTTGTTACCTGCCGAGATGTGAAAAAGCTTACAGCACCTGGTATTCCCAGGCGGTCACCCATCCAAGTACTAACCAGGCCTGACCCTGCTTGGCTTCCGAGATCAGACGAGATCGGGCGTATTCAGGGTGGTATGGCCGTAAGCCTCTCGGCAAACGAGAAATCCTGCATATATGCATGTCAGTCATCACCACCATGGCTATTTAAGAAGAATATCTTTGTTACCTGCCGAGATGTGAAAAAGCTTACAGCACCTGGTATTCCCAGGGCGGTCACCCATCCAAGTACTAACCAGGCCTGACCCTGCTTGGCTTCCGAGATCAGACGAGATCGGGCGTATTCAGGGTGGTATGGCCGTAAGCCTCTCGGCAACGAGAAATCCTGCATATATGCATGGTCAGTCATCACCACCTTGGTATTAAGAAGGAATATCTTTGTTACCTGCCGAGATGTGAAAAAGTTACAGCACCTGGTATTCCCAGGCGGTCACCCATCCAAGTACTAACCAGGCCTGACCTGCTTGGCTTCCGAGATCAGACGAGATCGGGCGTATTCAGGGTGGTATGGCCGTAAGCTCTTGGCAAACGAGAATCCTGCATATATGCATGTCAGTCATCACCACCATGGCTTTTAAGAAGAATGTCTTTGTTCCCTGCCGAGATGTGAAAAAGCTTACAGCCCTGGTATTCCAGGCGGTCACCCATCCAAAGTACTAACCAGGCCTGACCCTGCGTGGCTTCCGAGATCAGACGAGATGGGCGTATTCAGGGTGGTATGGCCGTAAGCTCTGGCCCCCGCGAAAATCCTGCTATATGATGTCAGTCATCACCACCATGGCTATTAAGAAGAATATCTTTGTTACCTGCTGATGTGAAAAAGCTTACAGCACCTGGTATTCCCAGGCGGTCACCATCAAGTACTAACCAGGCTGACCTGCTTGGCTTCCGAGATCAGACGAGATCGGGCGTATCAGGGTGGTATGGCGTAAGCCTCTCGGCAAACGAGAAATCCTGCATATATGCATGTCAGTCATCACACCATGGCTATTTAAGAAGAATATCTTTGTTACCTGCCGAGATGTGAAAAAGCTTACAGCACTGGTATTCCCAGGCGGTCACCCATCCAAGTACTAACCAGGCCTGACCTGCTTGGCTTCCGAGATCAGACGAGATCGGGCGTATTCAGGGTGGTATGGCCGTAAGCCTT
>JADEYK010001279.1:0-47731 GCA_015710095.1 Argyrosomus japonicus | reverse complement strand
CCGAGTGGCGTGGGGGCTCGGTCCGCCCCAACGCTGCTTGCAGCTTTAATTATTAAGGACCGAGCCAGGGAACCTGGTAAGGTCCTTATTGTTATTGGTCCGTTAGTTATTTTTATTATTATTATTATTATTATTCTTTGGCTTCTGCGCTTTGGCGACTGTTTTAGGTGCCTCGACGTGCACTTTCCCTCATTTTTATTTGCCAAATTTATCAGGTCTCGCGAAAATTGCCAGATGATATGCATCACATTCAACTGTGCCACTGGGAAGACCACTAGGTGGCGCTATGTTTAGGCCAATTTCCAGAGCCCCATGAGTCCCGCATACTTCGTCGCACATTCATAAACCTTATATCCACGCGTTCAGTGGATATAGCTGAGTCCCCCTAGATAGGCCACGCCCATTTCCGCCTAGACTTTTTTTCGCTAGGTGGCGATATTTGCAAAAATGACTTTTCCGGGTTTCTACGTGCACGTTTATCCGATTAGCACCAAATTTGGCACGTACACTCTACAGACCCTACTGACAAAAACACTCATGTACATTGTGTTGAAATTTTGAAAGATAACCGTGTTATGACGCCAGCACTTCCTGCTGATTTCACGCCAAAACAGGAAGTGGGGTGTTTCATCACAATGGTATGGTTGATTCACACCAGATTTGGAACAATGGTTTATCGTGTCTTCATTGCACAACGTGTACAATTTTGCTCAATTCCAAGCCACCACCAGAGGGTGGCGCTCTTTCAAAGTTAAGGGCTCATATCTCCGCATCGGAACGTGTGATTCTAACGTAACTTGGTACGATGATTCCCCATGGCGCCCTGAGGCTCCCCTAAAAAGGGGTACAAAAACCCGCCGCTAGGTGGCGCTCTGCTGGCCAAAAACTCTTTCTGGCCAAACCGTAACACTTATGAATATGACATTCACAGGACACGTGTAGACCGCTGCCTGGACCTCATGTACCAAAAAACGCGGTTCTAGTCGTTGTAGCGCCCCCTACAGGAACTTTAAATAACAGCCCGGAGCCACGTTTCACCGATTTTTACGAAACTTGGTGGGCCCATAGAACATCCCAAGACTCACCAAAAAGCCTCTTAAGCCCATGTCCCAATTCCCACAGGAAGCCCAATATTTTTATTTGAAATTGTCGTTTTTTGCACTTTTTGCCCACTTTTAAGGATTAACTCCTACTGGACCGCTTGTCGCATCGGGTTCAAACTTGGTCAGTGCTTTCATCTTGTCGCGCTCTACTCAAACGGTGCTCTTCGTGACTCTAAGTCGAAAGGCGTGTCCAGGGCGTGGCCTCAAAGTCGGACATTTTGCACAAATGGCAAACAGCCCGGAGCCACGTTTCACCGATTTTTACGAAACTTGGTGGGCCCATAGAACATCCCAAGACTCACCAAAAAGCCTCTTGGGCCCATATCCCAATTCCCACAGGAAGTTGGATATTTCCATTTCAATTTTGGATTTTTAGCACTTTTGAGCTTTTACTCCTCCTGGACCATTTCTCGGATCGGCTTCAAACTTGGTCAGTGCTTACATCTTGTCGAGCTCTACTCAAACGGTGCTCTTCGTGACTCTAAGTCGAATGGCGTGTCCAGGGCGTGGCCTCAAAATCGGACGTTTTGACCAAATGTCAAACTTTTTAGCACTTTTGAACTTTAACTCCTCCTATAGGATTTCTCAGGTCGGCTTCAAACTTGGTCAGTGCTTACATCTTGTCGAGCTCTACTCAAACGGTGCTCTTCATGACTCTAAGTTGAAAAGCGTGTCCAGGGCGTGGCCTCAAAGTCGGACATTTTGACCACATTTTAGACTGCCTACATATACTGGCCCGATACTGCCAATCACGCGCTACTCTAATTAGAGCCAGCAGATGGCCTGATTCCATACCAATTCAGCATCTGGGTTACAGCTCAGTCTTTTACAATGAAGTGCTCTCCCACAGCTTCTGGACTCGAGGGCTTCAGGCTGCAATGAAGTGGACTTGGGGCTGGATACTTTCATGACGTTGTTCGCAAGTCTTACGACGGCACGTCTTACAACGGCACAACTTACGATGGCACGTGTCACGATGGCACGGGTTCCGACGGCGCAGGGCACGGTTGTGCCACGGCCCGAGTGGCGTGGGGGCTCGGTCCGCCCCAACGCTGCTTGCAGCTTTAATTAAGGACCGAGCCAGGGAACCTGGTAAGGTCCTTATTGTTATTGGTCCGTTAGTTATTATTATTACGCTTCATCACGACTTCTCGGCTTGTTTTGAGTGCCTGAATGTGCACTTTCCGTGATTTTTATTTGGCAAATTTGTCAGGGCTGGTGAAAAATTATATATTCTACGCGTCACATTCAACTTTGCCATTAGGAAGACCACTAGGTGGCGCTATATGTGGTCAAATTTTCAGGGACAAATAAGTCCCGCCCCGTTTGTCGCACATTCATAAAACACATATCCACGCGTTCAGTGGATGTAGCTGAGTCACCCTAAGTAGGCCACGCCCACTTCCGCCTAAACTTTTTTTTCGCTAGGGGGCGATATATGCAAAACACACCGTTTTCCCACGCACCCATGCACGTTTGTCCGATTTGCACGAAACTTTGCACGTGCACTCTGGAGACCGTACTGACAAAGTCACTAATGTACAGTATGTTGAAATTTTGAAAGATAAGCGCGTTATGACGTTAGCACTTCCTGCCGATTTCGCCTCCAAACAGGAAGTGGGGTGTTTAGTCACAATGGTATGGCCAATTGACACCAAATTTGGAACAATAGTTTATCATGTCTTCATTGCGCATCCTGCACAATTTTACACAATTTCAACCCACCGCCACAGGGTGGCGCTCTTTCAAAGTTAACGGCTCATATCTCCACATCGGAACGTGTGATTCTAACGTAACTTGGTACGATGATTCCCCATAGCGCCCTGAGGCTCCCCTAAAAAGGGGTACAAAAACCCGCCGCTAGGTGGCGCTCTGGTGGCCGAAAACTCTTTCTGCCCAAACCATAATACTTAGGAATATGACATTCACAGGACACGTGTAGACTGCTGCCTAGAGCTCACGTACCAAAAAACGCGATTCTAGTCGTTGTAGCGCCCCCTACAGGAACTTTAAATAACAGCCCCGGAGCCACGTTTCACCGATTTTTACGAAACTTGGTGGGCCCATAGAACATCCCAAGACTCACCAAAAAGCCTCTTGGACCCATGTCCCAATTCCCACAGGAAGTTGGATATTTCCATTTCAATTTTGGATTTTTAGCACTTTTGAGCTTTAACTCCTACTGAACCATTTCTCGCATCAGCTTCAAACTTGGTCAGTGCTTACATCTTGTCGCGCTCTACTCAAACGGTGCTCTTCGTGACTCTAAGTCGAAAGGTGTGTCCAGGGCGTGGCCTCAAAGTTGGACATTTTGCACAAATGGCAAACAGCACCGGAGCCACATTTCACCGATTTTTACGAAACTTGGTGGGTCCATAGAACATCCCAAGACTCACCAAAAAGCCTCTTGGACCCATGTCCCAATTCTCACAGGAAGTTGGATATTTCCATTTCAATTTTGGATTTTTGCCACTTTTGAGCTTTAACTCCTCCTGAACCATTTCTCGCATCGGCTTCAAACTTGGTCAGTGCTTTCATCTTGTCGAGCTCTACTCAAACGGTGCTCTTCGTGACTCTAAGTCAAATGGCGTGCCCAGGGCGTGACCTCAAAGTTGGACGTTTTGACCAAATGTCAAAATTTTTAACACTTTTCAACTTTAACTCCTCCTACAGGATTTCTCTGGTCAGCTTCAAACTTGGTCAGTGCTTTCATCTTGTCGACCTCTACTCAAACGGTGCTCTTCGTGACTGTAAGTCGAAAGGCGTGTCCAGGGCGTGGCCTCAAAGTCGGACATTTTGACCAATGTTATACTGGCTCCATATAATGGCCCGATGCTGCCAATCATGCGCTAATCTAATTAGAGCCCAGCAGATGGCCTGATTCCATACCAGTTCAGCATCTGGGTTACAGCTCAGTCTCTTACAATGACGTGCTCTCCCACAGCTTCTGGACTCGAGTGCTTCACACTGCAATGAAGTGGGCTTGAGACTGGATACTTTCATAACGTTGTTCGCAAGTCTTACGACGGCACGACTTACGATGGCACGTGTCACGACGGCACGGGTTCCGACAGCCCGGGGCGCGGTTGGGCCACGGCCCGAGTGGCGTGGGGGCTCGGTCCGCCCCAACGCTGCTTGCAGCTTTAATTATTAAGGACCGAGCCAGGGAACCTGGTAAGGTCCTTATTGTTATTGGTCCGTTAGTTATTATTATTATTATTATTATTACGTTTCATCACGACTTCACGGCTTGTTTTGAGTTCCTAAACGTGCACTTTCCGTGCTTTTTATTTGCCAAATTTGTCAGGTCTGCTGAAAAATTATAATTCTATGCATCACATTCGACTTTGCCACTGTGAAGACCAATAGGTGGCGCTATATTTAGGCCAATTTCCAGAGCCCATGAGTCCCGCATACTTCGTCGCACATTCATAAACCTTATATCCACGCGTTCAGTGGATATAGCTCACTCCCCCTAGATAGGCCACGCCCATTTCCGCCTAGACTTTTTTTTCGCTAGGTGGCGATATTTGCAAAAATGACTTTTCCGGGTTTCTACGTGCACGTTTATCCGATTCGCACCAAATTTGGCACGTACACTCTACAGACCCTACTGACAAAAACACTTATGTACATTGTGTTGAAATTTTGAAAGATAACCGTGTTATGACGTCAGCACTTCCTGCTGATTTCACGCCAAAACAGGAAGTGGAATGTTTCGTCACAATGGTATGGCCGATTCACACCAGATTTGGAACAATGGTTTATCGTGTCTTCATTGCACAACGTGCACAATTTTGCTCAATTCCAAGCCACCACCACAGGGTGGCGCTCTTTCAAAGTTAAGGGCTCATATCTCCGCATCGGAACGTGTGATTCTAACGTAACTTGGTACGATGATTCCCCATGGCGCCCTGAGGCTCCCCTAAAAAGGGGTACAAAAACCCGCCGCTAGGTGGCGCTCTGCTGACCAAAAACTCTTTCTGGCCAAACCGTAACACTTATGAATATGACATTCACAGGACACGTGTAGACTGCTGCCTGGACCTCATGTACCAAAAAACGCGGTTCTAGTCGTTGTAGCGCCCCCTACAGGAACTTTAAATAACAGCCCCGGAGCCACGTTTCACCGATTTTTACGAAACTTGGTGGGCCCATAGAACATCCCAAGACTCACCAAAAAGCCTCTTAAGCCCATGTCCCAATTCCCACAGGAAGCACAATATTTTTATTTGAAATTGTCGTTTTTTGCACTTTTTGCCCACTTTTAAGGATTAACTCCTACTGGACCGCTTGTCGCATCGGGTTCAAACTTGGTCAGTGCTTTCATCTTGTCGCGCTCTACTCAAACGGTGCTCTTCGTGACTCTAAGTCGAAAGGCGTGTCCAGGGCGTGGCCTCAAAGTCGGACAATTTGCACAAATGGCAAACAGCCCCGGAGCCACGTTTCACCGATTTTTACTAAACTTGGTGGGCCCATAGAACATCCCAAGACTCACCAAAAAGCCTCTTGGGCCCATATCCCAATTCCCACAGGAAGTTGGATATTTCCATTTCAATTTTGGATTTTTAGCACTTTTGAGCTTTTACTCCTCCTGGACCATTTCTCGGATCGGCTTCAAACTTGGTCAGTGCTTACATCTTGTCGAACTCTACTCAAACGGTGCTCTTCGTGACTCTAAGTCGAATGGCGTGTCCAGGGCGTGGCCTCAAAATCGGACGTTTTGACCAAATGTCAAACTTTTTAGCACTTTTGAACTTTAACTCCTCCTATAGGATTTCTCAGGTCGGCTTCAAACTTGGTCAGTGCTTACATCTTGTCGAGCTCTACTCAAACCGTGCTCTTCATGACTCTAAGTTGAAAGGTGTGTCCAGGGCGTGGCCTCAAAGTCGGACATTTTGACCACATTTTAGACTGCCTACATATACTGGCCCGATACTGCCAATCACGCGCTACTCTAATTAGAGCACAGCAGATGGCCTGATTCCATACCAATTCAGCATCTGGGTTACAGCTCAGTCTTTTACAATGAAGTGCTCTCCCACAGCTTCTGGACTCAAGGGGTTTAAGGCTGCAATGAAGTGGACTTGGGGCTGGATACTTTCATGACGTTGTTCGCAAGTCTTACGACGACACGTCTTACAACGGCACGACTTACGATGGCACGTGTCACGATGGCACGGGTTCCGACGGCGCGGGGCACGGTTGTGCCACGGCCCGAGTGGCGTGGGGGCTCGGTCCGCCCCAACGCTGCTTGCAGCTTTAATTAAGGACCGAGCCAGGGAACCTGGTAAGGTCCTTATTGTTATTGGTCCGTTAGTTATTATTATTATTATTAAGGACCGAGCCAGGGAACCTGGTAAGGTCCTTATTGTTATTGGTCCGTTAGTTATTATTATTA
Organism: Argyrosomus japonicus; assembly: GCA_015710095.1. Taxonomy (NCBI): domain Eukaryota; kingdom Metazoa; phylum Chordata; class Actinopteri; family Sciaenidae; genus Argyrosomus; species Argyrosomus japonicus. The sequence goes on along the minus strand of JADEYK010001279.1, from coordinate 41,227 downwards.
TTATTATTATTATTTCGTTTCTGCGCTTTGGGGACTGTTGAGGGTGCCTGAACGTAAACATTGCGTGAATTTTATTTGGCAAATTCGTAAAGTCTCGCGAAAATTGCGAGACGATGTGCATCACATTCAACTTTGCCACTGGGAAGACCAATAGGTGGCGCTATATTTAGGCCAATTTCCAGAGCCCCATGAGTCCCGCATACTTCGTCGCACATTCATAAACCTTATATCCACGCGTTCAGTGGATATAGCTGAGTCCCCCTAGATAGGCCACGCCCATTTCCGCCTAGACTTTTTTTTCACTAGGGGGCGATATTTGCAAAAATGACTCTTCCGGGTTTCTCCGTGCACGTTTAGCCGTTTCGCACGAAATTTGGCACGTACACTCTACAGACCCTACTGACAAAAACACTTATGTACATTGTGTTGAAATTTTGAAAGATAACCGTGTTATGACGTCAGCACTTCCTGCTGATTTCACGCCAAAACAGGAAGTGGAATGTTTCGTCACAATGGTATGGCCGATTCACACCAGATTTGGAACAATGGTTTATCGTGTCTTCATTGCACAACGTGCACAATTTTGCTCAATTCCAAGCCACCACCACAAGGTGGCGCTCTTTCAAAGTTAAGGGCTCATATCTCCGCGTCGGAACGTGTGATTCTAACGTAACTTGGTACGATGATTCCCCATGGCGCCCTGAGGCTCCCCTAAAAAGGGGTACAAAAACCCGCCGCTAGGTGGCGCTCTGCTGACCAAAAACTCTTTCTGGCCAAACCGTAACACTTAGGAATATGACATTCCCAGGACACGTGTAGACCGCTGCCTGGACCTCATGTACCAAAAAACGCGGTTCTAGTCGTTGTAGCGCCCCCTACAGGAACTTTAAATAACAGCCCCGGAGCCACGTTTCACCGATGTTTACGAAACTTGGTGGGCCCATAGAACATCCCAAGACTCACCAAAAAGCCTCTTGGACCCATGTCCCAATTCCCACAGCAAGTTGGATATTTCCATTTCAATTTTGGATTTTTAGCACTTTTGAGCTTTAACTCCTACTGAACCATTTCTTGCATCAGCTTCAAACTTGGTCAGTGCTTACATCTTGTCGCGCTCTACTCAAACGGTGCTCTTTGTGACTCTAAGTTGAAAGACGTGTCCAGGGCGTGGCCTCAAAGTTGGACGTTTTGACCAAATGGCAAACAGCACCGAAGCCACATTTCACCGATTTTTACGAAACTTGGTGGGTCCATAGAACATCCCAAGACTCACCAAAAAGCCTCTTGGACCCATGTCCCAATTCTCACAGAAAGTTGGATATTTCCATTTCAATTTTGGATTTTTAGCACTTTTGAGCTTTAACTCCTCCTGAACCACTTCTCGCATCGGCTTCAAACTTGATCAGTGCTTTCATCTTGTCGAGCTCTACTCAAACGGTGCTCTTCGTGACTCTAAGTCAAATGGCGTGCCCAGGGCGTGACCTCAAAGTTGGACGTTTTGACCAAATGTCACAATTTTTAACACTTTTGAATTTTCACTCCTCCTACAGGATTTCTCAGGTCGGCTTCAAACTTGGTCAGTGCTTTCACCTTGTCGAGCTCTACTGAAACGGTGCTCTTCGTGTCTGTATGTCAAAGTGCGTGTTCGGGCCATTACCTCAAAGTTGCCCCATTTTACTATACCTCCATATGCTGGCCCAATGCTGTCAGTCAGACGCTTGTCTCATTACAGGCCAGCAGATGGAGCCATTGCATAAGGATTCAACGTCTGGGTAAAAGCTCATTCTTTTGCAGTGTCGTGTGACAACATACACTGCTCTCCCACAGCTTCTGTACATGAGGGCTTAGAACTGGGGTGAACTGAGGCTTTCATGACTTGGTCCACACATGTCACGACGGCACGGGTTCCGACGGCGTGGGACGCGGATGTGCCACGGACCGAGTGGCGTGGGGGCTCGGTCCGCCCCAACGCTGCTTGCAGCTTTAATTATTATTATTATTCTTTGGCTTCTGCGCTTTGGCGACTGTTTTAGGTGCCTCGACGTGCACTTTCCCTCATTTTTATTTGCCAAATTTATCAGGTCTCGCGAAAATTGCCAGATGATATGCATCACATTCAACTGTGCCACTGGGAAGACCACTAGGTGGCGCTATGTTTAGGCCAATTTCCAGAGCCCCATGAGTCCCGCATACTTCGTCGCACATTCATAAACCTTATATCCACGCGTTCAGTGGATATAGCTGAGTCCCCCTAGATAGGCCACGCCCATTTCCGCCTAGACTTTTTTTTCGCTAGGTGGCGATATTTGCAAAAATGACTTTTCCGGGTTTCTACGTGCACGTTTATCCGATTAGCACCAAATTTGGCACGTACACTCTACAGACCCTACTGACAAAAACACTCATGTACATTGTGTTGAAATTTTGAAAGATAACCGTGTTATGACGCCAGCACTTCCTGCTGATTTCACGCCAAAACAGGAAGTGGGGTGTTTCATCACAATGGTATGGTTGATTCACACCAGATTTGGAACAATGGTTTATCGTGTCTTCATTGCACAACGTGTACAATTTTGCTCAATTCCAAGCCACCACCAGAGGGTGGCGCTCTTTCAAAGTTAAGGGCTCATATCTCCGCATCGGAACGTGTGATTCTAACGTAACTTGGTACGATGATTCCCCATGGCGCCCTGAGGCTCCCCTAAAAAGGGGTACAAACACCCGCCGCTAGGTGGCGCTCTGCTGGCCAAAAACTCTTTCTGGCCAAACCGTAACACTTATGAATATGACATTCACAGGACACGTGTAGACCGCTGCCTGGACCTCATGTACCAAAAAACGCGGTTCTAGTCGTTGTAGCGCCCCCTACAGGAACTTTAAATAACAGCCCCGGAGCCACGTTTCACCGATTTTTACGAAACTTGGTGGGCCCATAGAACATCCCAAGACTCACCAAAAAGCCTCTTAAGCCCATGTCCCAATTCCCACAGGAAGCCCAATATTTTTATTTGAAATTGTCGTTTTTTGCACTTTTTGCCCACTTTTAAGGATTAACTCCTACTGGACCGCTTGTCGCATCGGGTTCAAACTTGGTCAGTGCTTTCATCTTGTCGCGCTCTACTCAAACGGTGCTCTTCGTGACTCTAAGTCGAAAGGCGTGTCCAGGGCGTGGCCTCAAAGTCGGACATTTTGCACAAATGGCAAACAGCCCCGGAGCCACGTTTCACCGATTTTTACGAAACTTGGTGGGCCCATAGAACATCCCAAGACTCACCAAAAAGCCTCTTGGGCCCATATCCCAATTCCCACAGGAAGTTGGATATTTCCATTTCAATTTTGGATTTTTAGCACTTTTGAGCTTTTACTCCTCCTGGACCATTCCTCGGATCGGCTTCAAACTTGGTCAGTGCTTACATCTTGTCGAGCTCTACTCAAACGGTGCTCTTCGTGACTCTAAGTCGAATGGCGTGTCCAGGGCGTGGCCTCAAAATCGGACGTTTTGACCAAATGTCAAACTTTTTAGCACTTTTGAACTTTAACTCCTCCTATAGGATTTCTCAGGTCGGCTTCAAACTTGGTCAGTGCTTACATCTTGTCGAGCTCTACTCAAACGGTGCTCTTCATGACTCTAAGTTGAAAGCGTGTCCAGGGCGTGGCCTCAAAGTCGGACATTTTGACCACATTTTAGACTGCCTACATATACTGGCCCGATACTGCCAATCACGCGCTACTCTAATTAGAGCCCAGCAGATGGCCTGATTCCATACCAATTCAGCATCTGGGTTACAGCTCAGTCTTTTACAATGAAGTGCTCTCCCACAGCTTCTGGACTCGAGGGCTTCAGGCTGCAATGAAGTGGACTTGGGGCTGGATACTTTCATGACGTTGTTCGCAAGTCTTACGACGGCACGTCTTACAACGGCACAACTTACGATGGCACGTGTCACGATGGCACGGGTTCCGACGGCGCAGGGCACGGTTGTGCCACGGCCCGAGTGGCGTGGGGGCTCGGTCCGCCCCAACGCTGCTTGCAGCTTTAATTATTATTATTATTATTATTTCGTTTCTGCGCTTTGGGGACTGTTGAGGGTGCCTGAACGTAAACATTGCGTGAATTTTATTTGGCAAATTCGTAAAGTCTCGCGAAAATTGCGAGACGATGTGCATCACATTCAACTTTGCCACTGGGAAGACCAATAGGTGGCGCTATATTTAGGCCAATTTCCAGAGCCCATGAGTCCCGCATACTTCGTCGCACATTCATAAACCTTATATCCACGCGTTCAGTGGATATAGCTGAGTCCCCCTAGATAGGCCACGCCCATTTCCGCCTAGACTTTTTTTTCACTAGGGGCGATATTTGCAAAAATGACTCTTCCGGGTTTCTCCGTGCACGTTTAGCCGTTTCGCACGAAATTTGGCACGTACACTCTACAGACCCTACTGACAAAAACACTTATGTACATTGTGTTGAAATTTTGAAAGATAACCGTGTTATGACGTCAGCACTTCCTGCTGATTTCACGCCAAAACAGGAAGTGGAATGTTTCGTCACAATGGTATGGCCGATTCACACCAGATTTGGAACAATGGTTTATCGTGTCTTCATTGCACAACGTGCACAATTTTGCTCAATTCCAAGCCACCACCACAAGGTGGCGCTCTTTCAAAGTTAAGGGCTCATATCTCCGCGTCGGAACGTGTGATTCTAACGTAACTTGGTACGATGATTCCCCATGGCGCCCTGAGGCTCCCCTAAAAAGGGGTACAAAAACCCGCCGCTAGGTGGCGCTCTGCTGACCAAAAACTCTTTCTGGCCAAACCGTAACACTTAGGAATATGACATTCCAGGACACGTGTAGACCGCTGCCTGGACCTCATGTACCAAAAAACGCGGTTCTAGTCGTTGTAGCGCCCCCTACAGGAACTTTAAATAACAGCCCCGGAGCCACGTTTCACCGATGTTTACGAAACTTGGTGGGCCCATAGAACATCCCAAGACTCACCAAAAAGCCTCTTGGACCCATGTCCCAATTCCCACAGCAAGTTGGATATTTCCATTTCAATTTTGGATTTTTAGCACTTTTGAGCTTTAACTCCTACTGAACCATTTCTTGCATCAGCTTCAAACTTGGTCAGTGCTTACATCTTGTCGCGCTCTACTCAAACGGTGCTCTTTGTGACTCTAAGTTGAAAGACGTGTCCAGGGCGTGGCCTCAAAGTTGGACGTTTTGACCAAATGGCAAACAGCACCGAAGCCACATTTCACCGATTTTTACGAAACTTGGTGGGTCCATAGAACATCCCAAGACTCACCAAAAAGCCTCTTGGACCCATGTCCCAATTCTCACAGAAAGTTGGATATTTCCATTTCAATTTGGATTTTTAGCACTTTTGAGCTTTAACTCCTCCTGAACCACTTCTCGCATCGGCTTCAAACTTGATCAGTGCTTTCATCTTGTCGAGCTCTACTCAAACGGTGCTCTTCGTGACTCTAAGTCAAATGGCGTGCCCAGGGCGTGACCTCAAAGTTGGACGTTTTGACCAAATGTCACAATTTTTAACACTTTTGAATTTTCACTCCTCCTACAGGATTTCTCAGGTCGGCTTCAAACTTGGTCAGTGCTTTCACCTTGTCGAGCTCTACTGAAACGGTGCTCTTCGTGTCTGTATGTCAAAGTGCGTGTTCGGGCCATTACCTCAAAGTTGCCCCATTTTACTATACCTCCATATGCTGGCCCAATGCTGTCAGTCAGACGCTTGTCTCATTACAGGCCAGCAGATGGAGCCATTGCATAAGGATTCAACGTCTGGGTAAAAGCTCATTCTTTTGCAGTGTCGTGTGACAACATACACTGCTCTCCCACAGCTTCTGTACATGAGGGCTTAGAACTGGGGTGAACTGAGGCTTTCATGACTTGGTCCACACATGTCACGACGGCACGGGTTCCGACGGCGTGGGACGCGGATGTGCCACGGACCGAGTGGCGTGGGGGCTCGGTCCGCCCCAACGCTGCTTGCAGCTTTAATTAAGGACCGAGCCAGGGAACCTGGTAAGGTCCTTATTGTTATTGGTCCGTTAGTTATTATTAAGGACCGAGCAGGGAACCTGGTAAGGTCCTTATTGTTATTGGTCCGTTAGTTATTATTATTATTATTATTATTACGTTTCATCACGACTTCACGGCTTGTTTTGAGTTCCTAAACGTGCACTTTCCGTGCTTTTTATTTGCCAAATTTGTCAGGTCTGCTGAAAAATTATATATTCTATGCATCACATTCGACTTTGCCACTGTGAAGACCAATAGGTGGCGCTATATTTAGGCCAATTTCCAGAGCCCCATGAGTCCCGCATACTTCGTCGCACATTCATAAACCTTATATCCACGCGTTCAGTGGATATAGCTCAGTCCCCCTAGATAGGCCACGCCCATTTCCGCCTAGACTTTTTTTTCGCTAGGTGGCGATATTTGCAAAAATGACTTTTCCGGGTTTCTACGTGCACGTTTATCCGATTCGCACCAAATTTGGCACGTACACTCTACAGACCCTACTGACAAAAACACTTATGTACATTGTGTTGAAATTTTGAAAGATAACCGTGTTATGACGTCAGCACTTCCTGCTGATTTCACGCCAAAACAGGAAGTGGAATGTTTCGTCACAATGGTATGGCCGATTCACACCAGATTTGGAACAATGGTTTATCGTGTCTTCATTGCACAACGTGCACAATTTTGCTCAATTCCAAGCCACCACCACAGGGTGGCGCTCTTTCAAAGTTAAGGGCTCATATCTCCGCATCGGAACGTGTGATTCTAACGTAACTTGGTACGATGATTCCCCATGGCGCCCTGAGGCTCCCCTAAAAAGGGGTACAAAAACCCGCCGCTAGGTGGCGCTCTGCTGACCAAAAACTCTTTCTGGCCAAACCGTAACACTTATGAATATGACATTCACAGGACACGTGTAGACTGCTGCCTGGACCTCATGTACCAAAAAACGCGGTTCTAGTCGTTGTAGCGCCCCCTACAGGAACTTTAAATAACAGCCCCGGAGCCACGTTTCACCGATTTTTACGAAACTTGGTGGGCCCATAGAACATCCCAAGACTCACCAAAAAGCCTCTTAAGCCCATGTCCCAATTCCCACAGGAAGCACAATATTTTTATTTGAAATTGTCGTTTTTTGCACTTTTTGCCCACTTTTAAGGATTAACTCCTACTGGACCGCTTGTCGCATCGGGTTCAAACTTGGTCAGTGCTTTCATCTTGTCGCGCTCTACTCAAACGGTGCTCTTCGTGACTCTAAGTCGAAAGGCGTGTCCAGGGCGTGGCCTCAAAGTCGGACAATTTGCACAAATGGCAAACAGCCCCGGAGCCACGTTTCACCGATTTTTACTAAACTTGGTGGGCCCATAGAACATCCCAAGACTCACCAAAAAGCCTCTTGGGCCCATATCCCAATTCCCACAGGAAGTTGGATATTTCCATTTCAATTTTGGATTTTTAGCACTTTTGAGCTTTTACTCCTCCTGGACCATTTCTCGGATCGGCTTCAAACTTGGTCAGTGCTTACATCTTGTCGAACTCTACTCAAACGGTGCTCTTCGTGACTCTAAGTCGAATGGCGTGTCCAGGGCGTGGCCTCAAAATCGGACGTTTTGACCAAATGTCAAACTTTTTAGCACTTTTGAACTTTAACTCCTCCTATAGGATTTCTCAGGTCGGCTTCAAACTTGGTCAGTGCTTACATCTTGTCGAGCTCTACTCAAACCGTGCTCTTCATGACTCTAAGTTGAAAGGTGTGTCCAGGGCGTGGCCTCAAAGTCGGACATTTTGACCACATTTTAGACTGCCTACATATACTGGCCCGATACTGCCAATCACGCGCTACTCTAATTAGAGCACAGCAGATGGCCTGATTCCATACCAATTCAGCATCTGGGTTACAGCTCAGTCTTTTACAATGAAGTGCTCTCCCACAGCTTCTGGACTCAAGGGTTTAAGGCTGCAATGAAGTGGACTTGGGGCTGGATACTTTCATGACGTTGTTCGCAAGTCTTACGACGACACGTCTTACAACGGCACGACTTACGATGGCACGTGTCACGATGGCACGGGTTCCGACGGCGCGGGGCACGGTTGTGCCACGGCCCGAGTGGCGTGGGGGCTCGGTCCGCCCCAACGCTGCTTGCAGCTTTAATTATTATTATTATTCTTTGGCTTCTGCGCTTTGGCGACTGTTTTAGGTGCCTCGACGTGCACTTTCCTCATTTTTATTTGCCAAATTTATCAGGTCTCGCGAAAATTGCCAGATGATATGCATCACATTCAACTGTGCCACTGGGAAGACCACTAGGTGGCGCTATGTTTAGGCCAATTTCCAGAGCCCCATGAGTCCCGCATACTTCGTCGCACATTCATAAACCTTATATCCACGCGTTCAGTGGATATAGCTGAGTCCCCCTAGATAGGCCACGCCCATTTCCGCCTAGACTTTTTTTTCGCTAGGTGGCGATATTTGCAAAAATGACTTTTCCGGATTTCTACGTGCACGTTTATCCGATTAGCACCAAATTTGGCACGTACACTCTACAGACCCTACTGACAAAAACACTCATGTACATTGTGTTGAAATTTTGAAAGATAACCGTGTTATGACGCCAGCACTTCCTGCTGATTTCACGCCAAAACAGGAAGTGGGGTGTTTCATCACAATGGTATGGTTGATTCACACCAGATTTGGAACAATGGTTTATCGTGTCTTCATTGCACAACGTGTACAATTTTCCTCAATTCCAAGCCACCACCAGAGGGTGGCGCTCTTTCAAAGTTAAGGGCTCATATCTCCACATCGGAACGTGTGATTCTAACATAACTTGGTACGATGATTCCCCATGGCGCCCTGAGGCTCCCCTAAAAAGGGGTACAAAAACCCGTCGCTAGGTGGCGCTCTGCTGGCCAAAAACTCTTTCTGGCCAAACCGTAACACTTAGGAATATGACATTCACAGGACACGTGTAGACTGCTGCCTGGAGCTCACGTACCAAAAAACGCGTTTCTAGTCGTTGTAGCGCCCCCTACAGGAACTTTAAATAACAGCCCCGGAGCCACGTTTCACCGATTTTTACGAAACTTGGTGGGCCCATAGAACATCCCAAGACTCACCAAAAAGCCTCTTGGACCCATGTCCTAATTCCCACAGAAACCTCAATATTTTTATTTAAAATTGTCGTTTTTTGCACTTTTTGCCCACTTTTAAGGATTTACTCCTCCTGGACCACTTCTCCCATCGGGTTCAAACTTGGTCAGTTCTTACATCTTGTCGAGCTCTACTCAAACGGTGCTCTCCGTGACTCTAAGTTGAAAGGCGTGTCCAGGGCGTGGCCTCAAAGTTGGACATTTTGACCAATGTTACACTGGCTCCATATACTGGCCCCATGCTGCCAATCACACGTTACTCTAATTAGAGCCCAGCAGATGGCGGAATTCCATACCAGGTCAGCATCTGGGTTACAGCTCAGTTTTTTACAATGAAGTGCTCTACCACAGCTTCTGGACTCGAGTGCTTCACACTGCAATAAAGTGGGCTTGGGACTGGATACTTTCATGACGTTGTTCGCAAGTCTTACGACGGCACGACTTACGATGGCACGTGTCACGACAACACGGGTTCCGACGTCGCAGGACACGGTTGTGCCACGGCCCGAGTGGCGTGGGGGCTCGGTCCGCCCCAACGCTGCTTGCAGCTTTAATTAAGGACCGAGCCAGGGAACCTGGTAAGGTCCTTATTGTTATTGGTCCGTTAGTTATTATTATTAAGGACCGAGCCAGGGAACCTGGTAAGGTCCTTATTGTTATTGGTCCGTTAGTTATTATTATTATTATTATTATTATTTCGTTTCTGCGCTTTGGGGACTGTTGAGGGTGCCTGAACGTAAACATTGCGTGAATTTTATTTGGCAAATTCGTAAAGTCTCGCGAAAATTGCGAGACGATGTGCATCACATTCAACTTTGCCACTGGGAAGACCAATAGGTGGCGCTATATTTAGGCCAATTTCCAGAGCCCCATGAGTCCCGCATACTTCGTCGCACATTCATAAACCTTATATCCACGCGTTCAGTGGATATAGCTGAGTCCCCCTAGATAGGCCACGCCCATTTCCGCCTAGACTTTTTTTTCACTAGGGGGCGATATTTGCAAAAATGACTCTTCCGGGTTTCTCCGTGCACGTTTATCCGATTCGCACGAAATTTGGCACGTACACTCTACAGACCCTACTGACAAAAACACTTATGTACATTGTGTTGAAATTTTGAAAGATAACCGTGTTATGACGTCAGCACTTCCTGCTGATTTCACGCCAAAACAGGAAGTGGAATGTTTCGTCACAATGGTATGGCCGATTCACACCAGATTTGGAACAATGGTTTATCGTGTCTTCATTGCACAACGTGCACAATTTTGCTCAATTCCAAGCCACCACCACAGGGTGGCGCTCTTTCAAAGTTAAGGGCTCATATCTCCGCATCGGAACGTGTGATTCTAACGTAACTTGGTACGATGATTCCCCATGGTGCCCTGAGGCTCCCCTAAAAAGGGGTACAAAAACCCGCCGCTAGGTGGCGCTCTGCTGACCAAAAACTCTTTCTGGCCAAACCGTAACACTTATGAATATGACATTCACAGGACACGTGTAGACCGCTGCCTGGACCTCATGTACCAAAAAACGCGGTTCTAGTCGTTGTAGCGCCCCCTACAGGAACTTTAAATGACAGCCCCGGAGCCACGTTTCACCGATTTTTACGAAACTTGGTGGGCCCATAGAACATCCTAAGACTCACCAAAAAGCCTCTTAAGCCCATGTCCCAATTCCCACAGGAAGCCCAATATTTTTATTTGAAATTGTCGTTTTTTGCACTTTTTGCCCACTTTTAAGGATTAACTCCTACTGGACCGCTTGTCGCATCGGGTTCAAACTTGGTCAGTGCTTTCATCTTGTCGCGCTCTACTCAAACGGTGCTCTTCGTGACTCTAAGTCGAAAGGCGTGTCCAGGGCGTGGCCTCAAAGTCGGACATTTTGCACAAATGGCAAACAGCCCCGGAGCCACGTTTCACCGATTTTTACGAAACTTGGTGGGCCCATAGAACATCCCAAGACTCACCAAAAAGCCTCTTGGGCCCATGTCCCAATTCCCACAGGAAGTTGGATATTTCCATTTCAATTTTGGATTTTTAGCACTTTTGAGCTTTAACTCCTCCTGGACCATTTCTCAGATCGGCTTCAAACTTGGTCAGTGCTTACATCTTGTCGAGCTCTACTCAAACGGTGCTCTTCGTGACTCTAAGTCGAAAGGCGTGTCAAGGTCGTGGCCTCAAAGTCGGACGTTTTGACCAAATGTCAAACTTTTTAGCACTTTTGAACTTTAACTCCTCCTACAGGATTTCTCAGGTCGGCTTCAAACTTGGTCAGTGCTTTCACCTTGTCGAGCTCTACTCAAACGGTGCTCTTCGTGACTCTAAGTCAAATGGCGTGTCCAGGGCGTGACCTCAAAGTCGGACGTTTTGGCCAAATGTCAAAATTTTTAGCACTTTTGAACTTTAACTCCTCCTACAGGATTTCTCTGGTCGGCTTCAAACTTGGTCAGTGCTTTCATCTTGTCGACCTCTATTCAAACAGTGCTCTTTGTGACTCTAAGTCAAAATGCGTGTCCAGGGCGTGACCTCAAAGTCGGCCATTTTGATTGAATGTTACACTGCCTCCATATACTGGCCCAATGCTGGAAATCACACGCTACTCTCATTACAGCCCAGCGGATGGCATCATTCCATACCAAGTCAGCATCTGGCTTACAGCTCAGCCTTTTACAATTAAGTGCTCTCCCACAGCTTCTGGACATGAAGGCTTGGGAGTGGAGTGCCGTGGGCTTGGGAGCGGGTTGGCGTGAGACTTTCATGATGTGGTCTGCACGTGTCCCGACGGCACGTGTTATGACGCTGCGTGTTACGACGGCATGCGACGCGGTTCACGAAAGTTGGTTGTTTTGAACTAGTGATTTCTTTTACATGCTTCTATTTTAATTAACTTGTCCTTGAGCTTGTATCAGTACTGCTTCAAATTTGGTCAGTATTTTCACTTTTGGGAACAGAATGCAAATTCTGCTTTGTGTGACTGTACGATGAAGGGTGGGTCTGGAAGGTGCCCTCACAATGTTATTGTGGCTGTATCTGCTGGCCAAATGTTGGCAATCACGTGCTACTTAAATTATTGCCCAGCAGATGGCACCATTGCATAAGAATGCAGCATCTCAGGCTCAGTTTAGCCAGGAGTAGGAGCATGATTAATAAGTTTACTTCAAGAAGACCAGTGCCACCGCAGGGATGTAGAGTGATAGTTTCTTTAAAATTATGAAGTTATTTATAGTGTTTTTAAGTCACATATAATGCTGTACATGCATAACCTTACACAGTGCATGTATTAGAAAGTAATCAATGTCAGTCAAGTAAATACATGTAACTCCTGTGATAGAGATAGATAGACAGAGAGAGAGAGAGAGATAGAGAGAGAGAGAGAGAGAGAGAGAGAGAGAAATAGCGATCAGTTGGAGGATGAGCTACCTTTCGCTGTGTTGCGATAGAGAGAGGTCGGTGCTGTTCAGTGTTGTTGAATGAGCGCATCCACATACAAGCTGTACATACAAGCACACATCATTTTAATCCTTTTAGACATTATGACTGCAGCAGAACATGTCAGGGAATACGATTCAGCAACGACATTGAGTGCTGCCAGTAGTTTTAGCTTCAAACTTAGGGCTACTGTGAATCCCTTTTCCCTCGGTAGTACGCACCCTGATTAGGCTGTTTGCATTGAAAGCATTATGTTTACATTTTGCATGTATGTTTAGTGATGTATTAATGTAGGTTTTTTGATGTATGTGCTATGATTTGTATTTAGGTAGTCATGAGTGTAAAAATATGATGGTTGGCGAATAAGTAAGGATTCGGATTATTAAGGAGTTTATTCAGTTCACTGTTAAGGATTGTATTGTATAAAATAAACAGGAGCAGGAGGTGGAGTCGCTGTCCAGCAGGGATGGTACGTTTGGTATGTTTTAATACGTGTTAAAGAAGTGGCGTTGGGTGTGCAAATTGTATATAATTTGTATATACTAATCGTTTGTAACGTGTTTATCTATGTGTTGTGGTTATTTGCTGTTAAACGGACATGTTTCCCTCTCCGTTTAGCAATGTAACATCGTTATTTAGGTTTCCATTTACAGTAACCCGTGTATTTATGCCAACAAGAGCATCCAAAACCTGTAGGTGGCAGTGTACCGAGAAACTCAATCCCATGTCATTCGATCCTAATCTCGCAAATAGCAAATTCACACACACCACCCACCCTGACTGACTTGAGGGACAAGTTGTTGTAATATTGCTGACCTTTGAGCACTCATGTAGTTTTCCCACCATGTCTTCGGAAACGGAAACGCTTACAGGCATACAAACGCGACTGGAAAGAGTAACGTCTATGTCTGGACATCGTGTTTGGAGATGCTTACCAGGCAAAGTGCAATATGTGTCTGTGATTGTTTTCAGTGGCTCACGGTACGCTCTCTGACATCGGCAGCACTCACTAAGCAAGCGTCGATGTCACAGTTCTTCATGTGCACATAGAAACAGTGTGAGATATTATGTTATGACTGATTTCCATGTTTGTGTTGATGTGTGTTCTGATATGTATGTTTCTCTGTCAAAATAAACCATTAAAAGAAACCGATGCACGATGGGATTGCTTTAAATTATGATACACAGATATCCATGAAGTAAAAGTTTCATGTGCTCTACTAAAGAAGTAAGAAGTGAAGTAATGACAGCATTCTAACACAATGTAGTGCAGTAAGAGTGCAGTTTCTATTCCGCACATCTACTCAAGTAAAAGGAGCTGTGTATTTATCTACAACTACTCCTAGCAGTACAAGTTATTCAGTGCGTAAGCAAGTACATGTAACTGCATAAATGTAGTTCATATTACATACTTCTGATGAATAGTAATGTATCAGATTACAAGTAATGTACAAATGTTTAGGATATGTCTTTTGTTCTTATATTATGTAAAGAAAACGGTGTCTGTTTCTTTTCATATTCAATCTGAACACAGACACTTTTGAATACCCACCAAATATACAGTAAATAATGACAACAATTATAGGATTCACAAAAAAACTTTATTTTAAAAAACTCTGTAAAAAGCTATAACAATAACACCTCAAACAATTATTTTTAAACTCACAATAATCAACAATTTTGTTTTTAAACAATTATTTCTTAACATGTTCCTCTTCCTCCCCTGCAGTTTCACTCCACTCTGGCACTATCACAGGTGTCGTGTTGACTTCCTCCCATTCACCTGCACGCATGCAAAATAATATCTGATCAAAATAAAGTTTCATTTTTATACCCCAAAGTCACAAAATACATTTCCCTTGGGGGGCTTTACAATTTGTACACCCACTGACAGCCTCTCTCCTTAGACCCATGACTTGGGTGAGGAAAAACTTGCCTACAAAAAACCCTTTTGAACAGGGGAAGAGGTGGAAGAAACCTCAGGAAGAACCACAGATCAGGGATCCCTAAGATGTGCAGTAGATGTCACGTCTACAGAACAAACCCACACAAACATATTGTACAATTACAATGAATGATAGAATGGGATGAGATCAGAGTTATCCCATCTGAAATATCTAAGTCTCTGGAGAGAGAGAGTGTTTTCAGGTCCAATTCCAAGAACTTCTTTTTTGACATAAAGGTGTATTCCCTGTAATGAGTTGTTCAAAAAGGACACACACATACATCAGTAAACTGTAACAAACTTACTATCTTTGCCCATGACCTCTGCTCTTTCTTGACTTGGAAGAATCCTTGCATCCCATTGACCTGCACACATGCAAAGTAATATCACATCAAATTCCATTTGTATAGCCCAAAGTCACAAAAATACATTTGCTTCAGGGACCTTTACAATCTTTACGGGCAGTGGCACCCTCTGTCCTTATACCCTCGACTCGGCTGAGGGAAAACTTGCCCACAAAAAAACCCTGTTACCAGGGAACAAAGGTGGAAGACACCTCAGAAACAACCATTGATGAGAGATCCCTGAGAGATTCTGATGTGTTTTCTGGCCCAATTACAATAACTTTCTTTTTGCCATAAAGGTGTATTCCCTGTAATGAGTTGTTCAAAAAGGACACACACATACATCAGTAAACTGTAACAAACTTACTGTCTTCGCCCATGACCTCTGCTCTTTCTTGACTTGGAAGAATCCCTGCATCCCATTGACCTGCACACATGCAAAGTAATATCACATCAAATTCCATTTGTATAGCCCAAAGTCACAAAAATACATTTGCTTCAGGGACCTTTACAATCTTTACGGGCAGTGGCACCCTCTGTCCTTATACCCTCGACTCGGCTGAGGGAAAACTTGCCCACAAAAAAACCCTGTTACCAGGGAACAAAGGTGGAAGACACCTCAGAAACAACCACAGATGAGAGATCCCTGAGAGATTCTGATGTGTTTTCTGGCCCAATTACAATAACTTCCTTTTTGCCATAAAGGTGTATTCCCTGTAATGAGTTGTTCAAAAAGGACACACACATACATCAGTAAACTGTAACAAACTTACTGTCTTCGCCCATGACCTCTGCTCTTTCTTGACTTGGAAGAATCACTGCATCCCATTGATCTGCACACATGCAAAGTAATATCACATCAAATTCCATTTGTATAGCCCAAAGTCACAAAAATACATTTGCTTCAGGGACCTTTACAATCTTTACGGGCAGTGGCACCCTCTGTCCTTATACCCTCGACTCGGCTGAGGGAAAACTTGCCCACAAAAAAACCCTGTTACCAGGGAACAAAGCTGGAAGACACCTCAGAAACAACCACAGATGAGAGATCCCTGAGAGATTTTGATGTGTTTTCTGGCCCAATTACAATAACTTCCTTTTTGCCATAAAGGTGTATTTCCTGTAATGAGTTGTTCAAAAAGGACACACACATACATCAGTAAACTGTAACAAACTTACTGTCTTCGCCCATGACCTCTGCTCTTTCTTGACTTGGAAGAATCCCTGCATCCCATTGACCTGCACACATGCAAAGTAATATCACATCAAATTCCATTTGTATAGCCCAAAGTCACAAAAATACATTTGCTTCAGGGACCTTTACAATCTTTACGGGCAGTGGCACCCTCTGTCCTTATACCCTCGACTCAGCTGAGGGAAAACTTGCCCACAAAAAAACCCTGTTACCAGGGAACAAAGGTGGAAGAAACCTAAGGAAGAACAACGAAGGAGGTATCCCTAAGACGTGCAGTAGATGTCACGTATACAGAACAAACCATCACAAACATATTGTAAAATTGCAATGAATGATAGAATGACAATCAACTACAATTTAAGATAAGATTATTACAGTAGAGGTTGAACCTGTGACAGACATAGAGAGACACAGATGCACAGTAGCAGTAAATCAATTAACTATAAACTGTGATGGAGATGTGGTAACAGTAATGACAGTAATAATATATGTTGTTGCCATCATGCATGATCACATCACCAGCCACGCTGCACGAGAACCTGCTTGACAAGAAAGCACACAAACTCTGGTGAAAGAAATTTGATTCGTACAATGCATTAACATGCACTAATGAGACATGTATGTTTATAGATATTGGCCATAGGGGGTTGGGTGTTGCAAGAGAGAGAGAGACAGAGAGAGGGTTTCAGTTAAGGGAGACATGACTACATCTTCAATCATTACCATACCTGCATAGACATAACTCAGAAAGAGAGAGAAAGATAGGAAAAGAGAGAGAGAGAGACAGAAAAAGAAAGAGAGAGACAGAAAGAGAGAGAGAGAGAGAGAGAGAGATGGGATCCAGGGATGAGGTCAGAGTGATCCCACCTGAAATAACTAAGTCTCTGGAGAGAGAGATTTTCTCTTGTTTTCAGGTCCAATTACAAGAACTACTTTTTTGACATAAAGGTGTATTCCCTGTAATGAGGTGTTCAAAGGGTCACACACATACATCAGCAAAGTGTAACAAACTTACCTCTCTCCAAAATGAGCTCCAATTCTATCTTTTCCAATTTATTTTGAAGTTCAATGATTTTTGTTTTATACGTTGCTTCTTTTCCCAGAAATTCTTGTTTTATGTCATCCAGGTTTTTTTCCAACAACGTTACCACCGTTTCCCGTTTTTGTCTCTCACTATTTTTGCATCTAACCTCTCTGATGAGGGTTTCCAAGGTTAAGCTATGTGCTTCAACTACTATTTTGTAGGTCTCTTCCTGTGAGAGCGAGGGGTCAATGACAGCATACTGCAAGCAAGCCAAGAAAAACTAAGATTAGTTATACATACAACTCAGTAAGTTTTCATCAACTCCACAGAATAAATTATTGTATATTTCAATTGTTTTGCCCTCATCGCTGGGCTTTTCAACTATCGGTTATAACAGTAAAATAATTCAGATGCAGGTAACGGGGGCACAAAATGGCGACATGATTGCGTTGTTGTGGAAAATAAGGACTCAAATTAGCAATATATTGCCACAATAAAACTGCTATAACACAGAAAAAGACATATGCAATACTTACAGAAGCCATCTGTAATCTTCTTCTAATATCTTCGACGCTAGATTCAGTTTCCATTTTCGGGAATTTGCTGGGTGACTGAAACGCCATTTTGCAAAAGTGCTTATTACCTGATAATGCTGGGTTTATATACGAGACGTCGCAGCGCACATGTCGCGATACTTTGCAAATGTGCATTTCGATGCACAAGATACGACAAACACTGTAAATGTAAACCACATGATAGTAATCAATTACAAACAACAGACATGTGTGAATTAAATTATTACAACCCTTCCATGTACAAACGTAGTCAGCGTAATAATTATTAGTAAGCATGACAATTTTCGCATCACAATGTCACGTGATCGGCTGACTAAAACTCCGTTATATAACTTCACATGTAAACGTGTCATTGGAAAACACTATGTTTACATTTTGCATGTATGTTTAGTGTTGTATTAATGCAGGTTTTTTAATGTATGTGCTATTATTTCTATTTAGTGACCATGAGTGTAAAAATATGATGGTTGGCGAAAAAGCAAGGACTTGGATTATTAAGCAGTTTATTCAGTTCACTGTTCAGCATTGTACTATAACACAATGAAAAAGGAGCAAGAGGTGCAGTCGCTGTGTGCCAGGGATGGTATGTTTGGTATGTTTTAATACGTCTTAGGAAATTGGCGTCGGGTGTGCAAATTGTATATAATTTGTCTATACTAATCATCTGTAACGTGTCTTATCTGTGTGTTGTGCTTATTTTCTGTTCAACGGACATTTTACCCTCTCGGTTTACGTTCGTATATGTGATTAATGTGTTTGAGTAATTTGTTAAGTTACTATATTGTATTACAGTTTACAATTATGAACGTTGTGAAACGAGTTTGTGTCGCAAGTGAGGATTGCAATCATTGTCGTGACTTCAAGGTGTGTCTGTTGATGACACGCCCCCTTTATCCCTGTGTTTTGATTGGCTGGATGCAAGCTTCGCAAAAGTATAAGTAACCTGAGTTAGCAATAGCCCTTCGTCTTACTTTTTGCAAAAGAGGAGAGGAGTGTTTGCATCTGTAAGGCTCACAAACAGCGCGAGAGAGATTTGTTTTTAACCCTTTTCCAAGGATTATACCTTTGAACCTTCATTCTTAATACGGTGAGTTTCTTTTATATTTTTATTTAACCTTGTACTGACTGAAAACTGTTGTTAGTAGCTGATTTTATATGAATCGTTGAGTAGTAAATATTGAAAAGCAGCATGTTTTTGTCATATTGTTACTATAGTGTTGGTTACTAGCATTGCATGTAGTCAGCATAATGTGGTTAAAAACGGATACGTAATGCAGGTATTTATGAAATATGTGTGCAGTTATATGGTCACGGCATTTAGTGGTTTCTCTGCTCTTCACTTTTGTGTTGTGTATAGTTGCTTTCACACTGGCCAAATAGCGTATGTAAACCCGTTAGCACGACTCGTAAGCCAATGATAATGTCGATTGCTGGGTCTAACTCCGTGTAGCTAGTTCGCTTAGCCTGGAACCACCCGTTAGCTCATGTTAATGTTACTTTGCTAATGTGATGGAGTAAAACCAAGGTCCGACTCCTTTGTTATGAACTGCGTGTAGCTTGTTGTCTTAGCCTAGCACCACA
Source organism: Argyrosomus japonicus (assembly GCA_015710095.1). Taxonomy (NCBI): domain Eukaryota; kingdom Metazoa; phylum Chordata; class Actinopteri; family Sciaenidae; genus Argyrosomus; species Argyrosomus japonicus. The sequence continues at coordinate 21,931 of JADEYK010001279.1, read as the reverse complement.
CGTTAGCTTGTTACTCGATAGAGACAGGGAGAGAGAGAGAAAAATAGCGATCAGCTGATGGATGAGCTTCTTTTCGCTGTGTCGCGATAGAGAGGTCGGCGCTGTTCAGTGTTGAATCATATCGATAGTGACAATTGCCATGTTTTGTATGTGGGCCAGTGAGGTTGAACCTATATGCAGCTTACGGACATCTTTTTGTCCGTTTATGGCTTTAGTTTGAATTGAACTCCCACACTGCCATCTCAAACATGAATCTGTATTCACTTATATATTAGTTAACGGTTAGGTAAAAATATAAACAACATATAAACATGTTTCACTGGAATCATTAGTTGTCTTTATGAGTAATGTAATACGTAGACTAAATAGGTTAAGTGTAATGTAAATGTAAAGCTATACTGTATGGGTTAATAAGATAAAGTCACCAACAGTACTATTGGTAGGTTCAATGGCTATTTCAGTCATTACCTCTGGTTTTGTTTTTAATGATGAATGTTAAACACATTAACATGTACACAGCTAAAGCCCATTAAATCGATTAGCATGTGGAACACGTTGTAATTTGTATATGAATGCAAGGTATGCTGACTGACTGCCATACCCTAGCACACATTTACAAGTCAATTTGTATATGAATGCAAGGTATGTGGCTGACTGACACACCCTAGCACGCATGTACAAGTCAATTTGTATATGAATGAAAGGTATGTGGCTGACTGACACACCCTAGCACGCATTGTAGAAGGCAGGCAGACAGATTTGCATAAGTGGTCAATTTGGTTCTACTCTCTTTGTTCAAGTGAATTCTGCCTTTATGTGCTGTGAACACAAAGAGCTATTGTCAAGCAATCACAGCAGCTATTATTAGCATCTCTGGCAAATCTCTGGATGTGTACAGCAACTGTCTTTCTCATGGTTTTCATATGGTAGCTGACTTTACTCATAGTGTGGCCGTAAAGATGCCACATGTTTCATGATTATGTTCTTCAGCAGCCTACAATCTTAATCTAAGCATAAAGTCTCATGACCCGATTATGTGTATATGGTTTTTAGATGCCACGAGGCAAGAACCATCGGATCTCCCAGGCTGCCAAGAGGAGGGAGGCAGGCAGGCGAGCATTGCCTGTGGAGCATCTGCCACCATGCCCTGAGTTTGTTCCACGTAAGTAGGCAGTTTTACTTTTCCTTCAATTTTCATAAAAGTGTACGTGAAGAGTAAAGGTGTTGTAAATTAGGTCACCATTTGTTTAATCTCGATGAGTAATTTTTTTTTTTCTTTCTGTGCATAGGCCGTGGTACAGGGAGACGTGGTCGTGTGACACGGTATCCAGTTTCTGTGTCTGGCAAGACACACAAGCTGGTGCTTCCTGCCCATTCCCCTGACAAGAAGGTAATTTATTGTTTACAGATTTGTTTACTAAATAATCTGAGTGAAACGTGAATTCTAAATAGGTTTTCTTCTGTTTTCCCAGTTCGTCCTACTTGTTGGGGATTCCCATCTGCGTCGCTTTGCAGATGGGGCTGTGCGGATGTCAAAGGGAAACCTTTCCTTTGGCGTCATGTCCACCCCGGGGGCGAGTGCGTGCCATTTGCGAACGGAGCTGATCCATGCCGCGCTGCCCAGGACACCCGATGCAGTGTGCATCTTGGCCCCTGGCAACAACCTGTCCACCAGCATCACCCACGAAGTGGCCGGGGCAGACTTCCAGAAGCTGTTGCTGAGTGCGCGTTCTCGCTGGGACAATGTAAGTTGTTTTGTGTAACATTGTAAGTTTTGCTGGGCAATAAAAATGCTGGATGAAATGTTGTAGTGTGGTATGGATGGTCCTTTTCACACAAGATTGGTATCTAAAACTGCTGTTGTCTTTTAGGTTTTTGTGGTCGACTTTGTTCCCCGGCTGAACGTTGCGCCCGAACTGCAGGAGCTCCTGAGTCGGGAGTATCACTCTGTGGCGAACAGAATGGGTATGTCTCAAGTGACTTACGTGTTTTATGAGTTACATTTTCTCAGAGGCTTTCGTAGCAAACATTACAATGTGTTACAAATTGATGTACGCTTTCTTATTTTGCTGTAGTTGATATATGCAAGTATATTAATCAAACCATATTTCTATATTTGTTTATTAGGTGTGAAGTACTACTCCACGTTTGAGCATTTCCCCTTCAGTCGCCTGGATCTGTGGGTCGGTGATAGTGTAAGTATCATATACTGTGTAGACACGAGATCTTGTCATTTCACTCCTTTGTAGTTGCATGTATAGTACAGGTTAATAGAAAGTCAATTTTACCTGTAGTGAATGTATTATTCTAACATTGGCAGGTTCACTTGAGCGACGACGTGGGCATGCCCATTCTCGCCACGTTGCTGTGGGACGCTGCCTACAAGCAACTGGAGGTGCCAGCGCCAACTGCACAGGTTTCCCAGCCAACTCCACCCCCCGTTCCAAGGACCTCTCCGAGGGTGGTCGTGAAGGAAGAGGTCTTTGTTTCTCCCCCTTCGCCTCCCCGCCCTGACCCACACGCCTGGATGGAAATGGTGAAGGGCAAGAAGGTAATATTTGCTAACTGTCCTGATGCTTTTCCCCCTTGACATGTGCTTCATAGTTCAAAGTCAGAAATGTTCACCATGCATGCATTTTAAGTATTTCCTGTTTTGTCATTGCAGCGACTCCAGTCCGAGGAGCGGCTCTGCAGTCCGTCGGAAAGGGTTGCGGTTCGTCACGAGGTTTGTTACTTAGGTACTTACATTGATGTTTACATATGTTCATTGCTCTTCTATATCTGTGCGCATTGATTTTATGCAACGGTGTTTGTGACTAATATGCTGTTTCGATGTCTAATTCACAGGTGGACAGGCGTCCAATTGTGCTGAGGGAGTGCTTCATCCCCCTGAATCCCATCCGGTTCAGCACTGGCATGTTGGCTGCCATGGACGCTGTGGTTCCAGCTCATCTTGCGAGCCCTGACTGCACCGCCGTTCCACGACACACAACGGTAAGCTGAACCCGAGTAATGACTCGATTGAGGTCTTTTTAATTGTATTCTTTCCTTTAAACAATCCAGTATCTGTTCTAAAAGCATGTTTGTTTTGTCTTACATTAGAGACCGAGGGTGCAGCGTGGACCGAAACCCGTTCGGTCCAAGAGGAGACTTGCAGTGGGACAGGTTTGTGTTTATGTCATTAATGTAATCACGAGTCACAGTATAAATGGTAGACCCTAATAACATAATAGCTTCTTTACTTTCCTTGTTTACTGCTTTGGAGATTATGTAAACAATAAGAAAATACATGGTTGTTTTTACAGGTGGAGGAGGCGTGTCCCAGGCTGTCCTCTGCCAATGCTGTGGAGGTGGTTGCACAGGTACACTGGTACACCTTGTTCTTAATCAGTTTATCTTGATATGCATGTGGGCCTTTGTCCAAAACAAATGATGTAATACATGTCAACATTATTTTTATGACTAGCAAGTTCTTTCAAATGCAAAGTGACAGTTTTGACAATGTTGTATTGATTGGTTTTAGGCGGATGCATCCCCAACTGCTGTGGCCACGTCCTCAGAGGCGCCATCTACCTCTGCTGTGGAAGAGGTCATGGGAGAGGGTGTCAGCAGTTCAGGCCTTCCTATCCAACGCCCTTCGGGAGTCTTCAAAAGTAGGTCTGATGCTAACCCGCTCTCTTGCAGGTGTGCTGAGAAACAACAGGCGCCTGTTGTTTCTAGTACAGTGGTCAGAGCTGTGCCATCAGCTGCTGATGTTTGTGCCGCTAATGTCATGGTTGCGCCGTCAACCTTGGATGTATCTCTTGCGTGCAGTGTTGTGGCTGGCCTTAAACATGTTCTTGCTCCTGTTTGTACATGGACCGAGGCAGATATTGATAGCATTTGTTCTGAAGGCAAGAGGTTGGCTACTTGTGTAGTTAAAGGGGGTGGGACAAGTGGCTTTGAAAACGAGCTGTGTAAGATCATTCAACAACATGGAGTTTTCGGGCAGAGCTACAGTGTAGCTATTGGTCAGTCTATGTGCAGTGGTTTGGCCTCGTTTGAGGAGGAGTGTGTTTTATTTGAAAAGCTGCAAGAACATTTGCTACATGACGGCATGTGCCTCTTGAACCTCCACAGTGACGTTAGTGCTATTATTCGCCATGACGACTACTTTGTGGTAGTTGATTGTGGTATTCGTGATGTGTCTGGGTTGGCATCTCATACTGGCAGGTCTGTCGCTGTTTTTAACACATCCCTGCAGGACCTGATGCTGCATATCAGAAATCTTAAGAGCTCTCTGGTTGCAGAGTGGTATGCCATTACCAGCTTGTCTGTGAAGGCAGGTTTTGTTGAGTGTGACCTTGAAAGTGCGACATTGCTGACAGATGTAGATGATGATGTCACAGTTGCAACTGCAGCTGTAGTTGAGGGTGGCAGTTCACAGAGAAATCTCAGGTCTGTCAGGGGATCTTTCCATCAGGGAGATTCTCGGTTCCGCCACGCTGGAGTTCAGTGTATGGCTATTAGTTTGGTAGCAATAGCAAAACACTCCATTCACAGCGTGTTTTCATGGCAGACCAACAATCTGGACAAGGTTGTTGTTTTGGGAGATAAGCTTTACAATAGGTTGAGGGAAAGCAAAGTCACCAGCAAACACTCTAAACTGCTTTCTGTTCCAGATTTGCCCTTACAGTATGTTATTGATGGGCAGACTTGTGACTTTGAGTATGGGCGTGATTTTGTCTCTGGTGATGTTGACGTAGTGACGGGTGATCTGATTGACAAAAATGTAATGACCAGTCTCAGATCTGGATTATTACAGATGTTTCTTAAATATCACACATGTCTTCTGACACTGTGTGGTAATACTTGTGCAATCATTACTCAAGGTGGCCGTTTCGCTGTAGTTGATTCACATGCACGCAGTGTGGATGGGATGGTGGATGAGCGAGGGAAGAGTGTTGTTGTGTATTTCACTTGTCTGGATGATGTATTTGCTCACATCTGCAAGTTTGGCAATTCATATAAACGACCCAAACCATTTGAGATTGCCGGTGTTAGTGTAATCCATAGAAGTGCAGTTATGCTCAATACTTTGCCATCCAGTTCAACATCAGCAATAGAAAGCAGGGAAAGTCAGTTGGCTTGTGGTTTATCCATGCAGCGAGCAGTTGAGTGCACAATTACAGATAGTAAGGTCTCGAGCACTGTGTCTTCGTCAGAGAGGTCTGAAAACAGTGACCATGCTGCAGCTAATTCAGATGTTGTTTGTGTAGGTAAGGCTTTGAGTAAAGCCCTCCACTTTAACCCGCTTTGTGGGAAAGTTGCAGAATCTCTGTGCAAACGGTTGAATGTTAGCTCAGAGAAAGTAGATGTGCTTTGTACAGAAGTTGGTCTGTTGGGTGCTCCTTGTCTGAAGGAGACAATAGTTGGGGATGGTAACTGCTTCTTTAGAGCAGTTAGTCAGGCTGTGTGTGGTACACAAAAGCATCACAGAAAGATTAGACTTGCTGTGGTAAAACATTTAAAAGTTAATGGTGGTGTTTTAAGACCTGAATATTCTTCGATGCAGCAATATCTTGCAATGTCAAAAATGGCCAATGTCAATAGTTGGGCCACTGAGGTAGAGATTCAAGCAGCAGCAGACTTTTTTGGTGTAAGTGTATTCACTTACTGTGGCAGTCGCTGGCTTGAATATAGTTGTAAGTATAAACCGTTGTCAAATCAGGGAATTTATTTAGAAAATGTTAACGGTAACCACTATGAGACTGTTGTTTGTGTTCAGCAGCCAAACAAGCAGTGTTGCTATGGGTACTGCAAAGTGGGCAGGTACAATTTTAGGAAACGTAGTGTTTGTGGAGAGGATTTGATTTCAGTGGCATCCTCAACTCAGGAAACTGAAGTTGATATTATTGAACAACATGTAATACAACAACAGCATAGTAGAGTATCTGTGAAAGACCAATCTCTAAGTAAGTTGTCTAAGTATTTTGTTAACAAAAAGAAATTACAACAAAAAACAACATATCAAGAAAACAGGCAAAAAAAACTAGAAAAGATTAAAATAAATTATCAGGAAAATAAAATAAAAACAAAGGAAATAAGTAAAACTACATATCTGACAAATGAGTCATACAGGAACAGACTAAAGGACATGAGTAAAACAAAATATCATACAGATAAATCTCACAGGGACAGACTCATGGCAATGAGTATAAATAAATATTGTACTAATAAATCTCACAGGGACAGAGTCATGGAAATTAGTATAAATAAATATCGTAACAATAAATCTCACAGGGTCAGAGTCATGTTAATGAGTATAAATAAATATCGTAACAATAAATCTCACAGGGACAGAGTCATGGAATTCAGTAAGACTAAATATCGTGTAGATAAAACTCACAGGGCCAGAGTCATGGAATTCAGTAAGACTAAATATCGTGTAGATAAAACTCACAGGGTCAGAGTCATGGAATTCAGTAAGACTAAATATCGTGTAGATAAAACTCACAGGGTCAGAGTCATGGAATTCAGTAAGACTAAATATTGCACAAATACGTCTCACAGGCAAAATGTGAGATCCATGATTAGAAAAAAATACCATAGAGATCGTCAGGTTAGGCAGCGTCTGATTGCACACATTCAATTAAAGAGACAACAAAGAAAAGAGACATTGACACAGTTTGATGTGGTAATGCAGGACTTTTTGAAAAAAATACAAGACGGACCAGATTTTGTGTGTTGTGTGTGTTTTAGAAAGTTGTTTAGAAATCAAGTTTCACCTTGTAGCGTAGATGATTATAGCTCAAGGAAAGAAACAGCTTTGATTGCAAGTAAATGTATTAGTCATGAATATGTACACAAATGTAATAATGATTGTGTTTTGCCGTGTCAGTTGTTAGAGACGCCTAGGGCACAGCTGTGGATTTGTTCAAGCTGTCATCAGAAAATTAGTAAGGGAAAAATGCCACCTGAAACTGCTACAAATAATTTGGCGCTGTGTTGCATTGCCCCAGAATTAGCCAGCTTGAATGCTTTGGAGCAACATTTAATTGCACTGCATATTCCGTTTATGAAGATGCTAGCGTTGCCAAAAGGTGGCCAGAATGGCGTCCATGGTCCTGTGACGTGTGTTCCTGCGAACATTGTGCAGACAAGCAACTTGTTGCCGCGTTCAGACATGGAGGGCTCATTGCTGCCAGTCAAACTGAAGCGCAAGCTCACATACAAGGGACATTATGAGTACCAGTATGTTGACGCTACTCGCATCAAGCAGGCTTTGCATTATTTGAAACAAAATAATGCACATTACAAAGATGTTGAGTTTAACGAAGCGTGGCTAAATGAGTTCTGTAGGGAAGAGGACAGTGTGGCACAGCAGGGCAGTGTGGCAGAGCAGGGCAGTGTGGCACAGCAGGACATTGTGGCAGAGCAGGACAGTGTGGCACAGCAGGATAGTGCAGCTGTAGATGCTAATGCTGATGCTGATGCTGACAGCAATGCTGCTGCTGAGGAAGATGAACTTCTGCATGACAGACAGCAACATTGTATGTTTCAGGACACTTGCCTTATGCCCGTTGACATTGGTCAGGAAGCTCTTGATCAATATTTTGATAACATAGTAAATGTAGCTCCGGCAGAAGGCAACACTCCTGTCAAGTTGTTGACTGATCATGCAAATGAAGCAAAATGTTTCCCAGTATTGTTTCCCAGTGGTTCTGGAACGTACCACGACAGCAGAAACCATCCCTTGACTTTGTGCCGTTACTTTAATAACCGCATCTTGCATGCTGACGGTAGATTTGCACAAAATGTTGATTACATTTTCTTTGCTCAGTACATGTCTGAGGTTCAACAGGTTGTCTCAAATGTATCGATAGCATTACGCAAGGGAAAAGGCGGCCATTTCAAACCAATAACGACCAAAGTCTTGGACGATGACGAACAAATGAAGCAGCTGTTGCACTTTGATGAGGGGTACCGCTTCCTTAAACCTATTAGGGGTACCCCGTCTTTTTGGCAGGGCGTACAGCGCGACTTGTTAGCTTGTGTTCGGCAGCTGGGGATCCCCACGTGGTTCTGCTCTTTTTCTTCTGCCGATTTGCGGTGGAAGAACTTGTTGACTAGCATTTTAAGACAGGAAGGCAGGACAGAGACAGCCGAAGAGCTGGAGTGGGCAGACAGGTGTGACCTGCTGCGCCGCAACCCTGTTACTGCAGCGCGCATGTTTGATTTTCGCTGGCATTGTTTTTTGAAAGAGGTTTTAATGTCTCCATCTAATCCAATTGGCAAAATTAAAGATTACTTCTACAGGGTCGAATTCCAGCAGCGTGGTTCGCCCCATGTTCACTGCCTGTTTTGGATAGAAAACGCGCCGCTAATTGATAAAGACAGTGACGCGGATGTAGTTCAATTCATTGACAAGTACGTAACATGTGAATTGCCTGCACGAGATGAGACGCTATTGGAAATAGTTTCGTCTGTGCAAAAGCATTCACAGCGGCATGCTAAAACGTGTAAAAAAAACAACACCGTTTGCCGTTTTAACTTTCCTAGGCCCCCGTCTGCGAGAACCTTTATATCTCGCCCGCCAATTGAGGACGAGGAGCTAAATACAACATGCACATGTCAGGAACCTGGAGCGCCACTATTTGCAGACTGTGCATGCAACATTAGGAGAGAGCAAAAATTACAGGAAAAAAAAATGGCAGTGAACACTATGACCAAAATTAAAGAAGCACTTTCAGATGACAATCTCAGCTTTGAGACTGTAGACCAGTTGTTTAGTTACGTGCGTGTTGACCAGAAGGCCTTTGAGAAGGCCTACGACATTTGTGCAAAGAAGACGAGCGTGGTTTTAAGGAGGCAAGCCAATGAGGTCTGGATCAATCAGTACAGCAAACCGCTGTTAAAATGTTGGAATGCTAATATTGATATCCAGTATGTTGTCGACGCTTATGCTTGTGTGGTTTACATAATATCCTACATTTCCAAAGCAGAGCGTGCGATGGGTTTGTTGTTAGAGAATGCACAGAGGGAATCGGCTAAAGATGTTAATAGCGGTGCTAGAGAAGCACTCAAAAAGTTGGGAAGTGTGTATTTGCACAATAGAGATGTGTCTGCACAAGAGGCTGTCTACAGGTTAACTAGCATGCATCTGAAGGAGTGTTCCAGGAAAGTTGTGTTTGTTCCAGTTGGGGACAACAACGTTAAAATGAGTCTGCCTTTATCTGTGCTCAAGCAAAAGGCATCATCGGATGGCCTCACCACTGATGACATGTGGATGACTAGTTTTGTTGACAGATACAAGAATAGGCCGGTAGACGGTACCTTTAATGACATGTGTATGGCAACGTTTGCCTCTGAGTACCGTGTGCTGACCAAATCTGAGGTGTCTGCCAACAGGATAGCGCTGCAGAACAATTCTGGCTTCGTTTTGAAAAGGACGCGCACCGAACCGGCAGTTGTTCGTTATGCACGCTTTTCAGAGACGAAAAACCCAGAAATGTTTTACCAAAGCATAATGCAGCTGTTTCTGCCGTTTCGCACGGACGTGCACCTGCGGCCGCCGGGCTTCGAAACGTACGAGCAGTTCTACAGTCATGGTCATGTGAGGTTGCACGATGGGCTGCTGCATTCAGTCAAGGCGATTGTCCAAGCAAACCGTAGCAGGTTTGAGGTTAATGTTGAAGACTTGGACGATATCGCGAATGCACTTGGCAGCGATGACGCTCTGGAAGACGCTTGGTGTGAGCTCTGCCCGGAGCAAGAACAGGAGCGTCTAGAGTGCTTGGAAGAGCGCAGGCAGACCAAACAGCCTTCAGACGAGCATGCAGACAGCATTCCCGACCTAGCCGTTAGCAATAGACAGGTTTCTCATTTAGAGAGGAACCAAAACGTGCTGTGCAGAAGGGATGGCTTGGCCTTGATTCGGTCTCTGAACGACACACAGCTCGCGATCTTTTACCAGATCAGAGCGTGGTGTTTAAGTAAGAGCAGCAGCGAGAAAATAGCTCCGCTGCGCGTCTTCATCACAGGTGGGGCAGGGACAGGTAAAAGCCACTTGATTAAGGCTTTACAATACGAGGCAACCAGGCTGCTGTCGCGAGGGTGTCGCAATCCAGACGACATTTGTGTTTTGCTAACTGCTCCTACGGGGATAGCCGCCCACAATTTACATGCGAGTACTATACACAGTGCATTTGGCATCGGCAAAGACGTGCGCTTGCCTTACACGCCACTGGGTGAGGAAAAGCTCAATTCTTTGCGTGCCAAATATGGTAACTTGCAGATTTTGATAATCGACGAAATCTCCATGGTTGATCATAAACTATTGGCCTACATCCATGGACGTTTAAGACAAATTAAACAGTCAGGTGACTATTCCCCGTTTGGAAATGTTACCGTCATTGCAGTTGGAGATTTTTATCAGTTGCCTCCAGTGAAAGGAAGAGCTTTGTATGTAGATGACATAACTGTGGGCTTGTGGACACAGTTTGAAATGGTCGAACTGACAACTGTCGTCAGACAAAAAGATGTCGTGTTTGCAGAGTTGCTGAATAGAGTCAGAACTCGCTCAAAGGGGATCCCCATGTTAGATTCAGACGTAGAGTTGTTAAAGCGCTGCGAGACGGGTGAAGAGGTCAGCTCAGCCTTACACATTTTCCCGACGAACGGGCAGGTAAATGAGCACAACATTAAGCAGTTGTCCCAGAGTTGTCCCGATTACGTTGAGATCAGTGCAAAGGATTTTGAAACTCATAAGCGAACAGGCAAGCTTGTGTTGAAGGAAGGCCATCATAGCCACACCTTTAATACGTGTCTGGATGCGACCCTGGTTTTGGGAGTAGATGCTCGTGTCATGCTGGTGAAAAATCTGGACGTCGAAGACGGCTTGGTGAACGGTGTGTGCGGCACAGTCACACACATAGTTTATCCAGATAACAACAATAGCTTCCCACAAACGATTTATGTCAAGTTTGATGACAGTCAAGTGGGAACAACACGGAGGAACTGCTGTGCATTTGCCTCTGCTGTTGCGATGGGCTCCACGGGCATCGAACCAGAAGAGGAGAGGGTCACTAAACACGGTGGAGTGCGGCGGCAGTTTCCGCTGAAGCTTGCCTGGGCTTGCACTGTACACAAAGTCCAAGGGCTCACTGTGGACAAAGCCGTGGTGTCGCTGAAGAGAGTCTTTGCAGCTGGTCAGGCATATGTGGCTTTAAGTAGAGTTCGCAGTTTGTCTGGTTTAGTTATTCAGGATTTTGCAGAAAAAGCCATATATTGCAAAGAAAACATTAAGGACGCAATTGCAGCGATGCCTCCCTTCCTGGTGACACAGGCACAGATCACAGGTTGTGCACCCACTACACAGCCTTTTAATGTGTTTTTGATGAATGTGCAGAGCTTGACTAGTCACGTTACCGATTTGGCTATGTGTACACAGCACCTGCAGCTTAACTGCATTGCTGTCACCGAGACTTGGCTGCCAGCAGTTTCCTCATTGGACACTGTAAAAATAGATGGTTATGCTTACCACAACCATCCAAGGAGTTTGTCTTACAACAGCAGCCATCCCGTACTACAAGAAATTCAAGACCAACAGCACGGTGGGGTTGGCATTTACAGTGCAGACAATTTGGCTTGTAGCATTATCCAGGCGCCAAATGCAAATTTAGAATGTTTGGTTTGCCACTGCACTGAATACGATATCTTACTTGCTGTTATTTACCGGCCACCGTCTTACACGTTAACCATGTTTAAAGAAAACCTTGGCAAACTCCTCGATTGGCTGAATAACCAAAGCTCAACACTTGCTGTCATGGGAGATTTCAATGACAACATTTTGAACTCCTCCACCATCTGCACATTCATGGACGGCAAAGGGTTTACCCAGCTCGTCAAACAGCCCACTACAGAAAAAGGCACATTAATTGACCATGTGTACGTCAAAACAACATGTTACGATGTACAGTCTGTTGTCTTGCCCACATATTTCAGTGACCACGAAGGGATTCTATGCTCTTTTGCAAATAGGACTTTAGACTAGGGACACGTTAATCTGGGACATTTGTTTGATGCAGTATCTTAAACTCATGGTATATTTATTCATAGTATTTAATTAATTTGTCATATTCATGTATTTACACTATTCGATGAAATTGATTGTCTTGTCATATAATGTACATAATATGAAATAACATGTCTTTATCAAGTCTCTTCACAGGGTCTTTGGTCTATGAATTATCTTGTAGAATTTGTATCATGTGCATGAATTAATTTCGTTTTATTAATTCTTTCTCATAATAATTCTAATATTAATCTTATCTAATAGCACTTACTACATGCCTGCTGTTTGTCATGTTAACACTTAATCATATAATATGCATGTTTTTTGTAGGCTTCCCTATTCTATGAACTTTTCCTCATACTAAATCATAATGTGCATGCCATAATGTGTGTTTCATGAATTCTTTTATCTAATAACACTTATTGCATGTTTGTCCCTGATGATCATGCTAGATTGGCTTCAATTATGTTAATATTTAATAACACGCATGCTTTTTGTACAACCTCCTACTGCATGTTAAACATGTTTTAACATCTTTTTCTTTTCTGCATCGCAACAGCATTTGTACCTCCAACATGTATAGATTACTATTTATATTAAACAGCATTTATTCATAAACGCTGTCATTAAAAAAACCTGCAGTAAATATACAACTTGCTGTGCAAAATTGGCATAATTTCAATTGTAAACACTCATATGCTGTTGCTCATGCAGTTTTTGCTTGGCCTTGCATGTTCTGCCAACAAAGCAAAAGACACTAGTAATGGTACTTCTGGTTTACTGGAATGGGGTTCAATTCCCTGTGGTGTCTTGCTGATTGTTATGGCAATTACATGTTAGACCACATTACCCTGAATTACATCTTGCACCTGCTTTGACTAACACTCTCAACTCTGAATGTCAGCCTTTCACAGTGAACACAGTGATGTCATTTTCAGGTTCTATTTTAATTAACTCCTCCTACAGATTTTATCTGATCTGCTACAAACTTGCTCAGTACAGTCATAACACGGTGCTGAATGAAAAATGTGCTTTTTGTGACTGTAGATTGAAGTGCGTGTCTGTACTGTGGCCTCAAAGTTGCCCCATTTTACTATACCTCCATATGCTGGCCCAATGCTGGCAATCAGACGCTAGTCTCATTACAGTCCAGCAGATGGAGCCATTGCATAAGAATTCAACACCTGGTTGAAAGCTGAGTCTTTTGCACTGTCTGAAATGTGTGACAATGTACACTGCTCTCCCACAGCTTCTAGACAAGAGGGCTTGGGAGTGGAGTGACGTGGTCTTGGGAACAGGATGACATGAGACTTTCATGACATGGTCTGCACATGTCACAACAGCACGTCTAACAACAGCACGTGTCACGCTACACGGGTTCCGACAGCACGGGACACGGTTGTGCCACGGCCCGAGTGGCATGGGGGCTCGGTCCGCCCCAACGCTGCTTGCAGCTTTAATTATTATTATTATTATTTCGTTTCTGCGCTTTGGGGACTGTTGAGGGTGCCTGAACGTGCACATTGCGTGATTTTTATTTGGCAAATTGTAAGGTCTCGCGAAAAATTGCGAGATGATATGCATCACATTCAACTTTGCCACTGGGAAGACCAATAGGTGGCGCTATATTTAGGCCAATTTCCAGAGCCCATGAGTCCCGCATACTTCGTCGCACATTCATAAACCTTATATCCACGCGTTCAGTGGATATAGCTGAGTCCCCCTAGATAGGCCACGCCCATTTCCGCCTAGACTTTTTTTTCACTAGGGGGCGATATTTGCAAAAATGACTCTTCCGGGTTTCTCCGTGCACGTTTGTCCGATTTGCACGAAATTTGGCACGTACACTCTACAGACCCTACTGACAAAAACACTAATGTACATTGTGTTGAAATTTTGAAAGATAACCGCGTTATGACGTCAGCACTTCCTGCTGATTTCACGCCAAAACAGGAAGTGGGGTGTTTCGTCACAATGGTATGGCCGATTCACACCAGATTTGGAACAATGGTTTATCGTGTCTTCATTGCACAACGTGCACAATTTTGCTCAATTCCAAGCCACCACCACAGGGTGGCGCTCTTTCAAAGTTAAGGGCTCATATCTCCGCATCGGAACGTGTGATTCTAACGTAACTTGGTACGATGATTCCCCATGGCGCCCTGAGGCTCCCCTAAAAAGGGGTACAAAAACCCGCCGCTAGGTGGCGCTCTGCTGGCCAAAAACTCTTTCTGGCCAAACCGTAACACTTAGGAATATGACATTCACAGGACACGTGTAGACTGCTGCCTGGAGCTCACGTACCAAAAAACGCGGTTCTAGTCGTTGTAGCGCCCCCTACAGGAACTTTAAATAACAGCCCCGGAGCCACGTTTCACCGATTTTTACGAAACTTGGTGGGCCCATAGAACATCCCAAGACTCACCAAAAAGCCTCTTGGACCCATGTCCCAATTCCCACAGGAAGTTGGATATTTCCATTTCAATTTTGGATTTTTAGCACTTTTGAGCTTTAACTCCTACTGAACCATTCTCGCATCGGGTTCAAACTTGGTCAGTGCTTACATCTTGTCGCGCTCTACTCAAACGGTGCTCTTCGTGACTCTAAGTCGAAAGGCGTGTCCAGGGCGTGGCCTCAAAGTTGGACATTTTGACCAAATGGCAAACAGCACCGAAGCCACATTTCACCGATTTTTACGAAACTTGGTGGGTCCATAGAACATCCCAAGACTCACCAAAAAGCCTCTTGGACCCATGTCCCAATTCTCACAGAAAGTTGGATATTTCCATTTCAATTTTGGATTTTTAGCACTTTTGAGCTTTAACTCCTCCTGAACCACTTCTCGCATCGGCTTCAAACTTGGTCAGTGCTTTCATCTTGTCGAGCTCTACTCAAACGGTGCTCTTCGTGACTCTAAGTCAAATGGCGTGCCCAGGGCGTGCCTCAAAGTTGGACGTTTTGACCAAATGTCACAATTTTTAACACTTTTGAATTTTAACTCCTCCTACAGGATTTCTCAGGTCGGCTTCAAACTTGGTCAGTGCTTTCATCTTGTCGAGCTCTACTGAAACGGTGCTCTTCGTGTCTGTATGTCAAAGTGCGTGTTCGGGCCATTACCTCAAAGTTGCCCCATTTTACTATACCTCCATATGCTGGCCAATGCTGTCAGTCAGACGCTTGTCTCATTACAGGCCAGCAGATGGAGCCATTGCATAAGGATTCAACGTCTGGGTAAAAGCTCATTCTTTTGCAGTGTCGTGTGACAACATACACTGCTCTCCACAGCTTCTGTACATGAGGGCTTAGAACTGGGGTGAACTGAGGCTTTCATGACTTGGTCCACACATGTCACGACGGCACGGGTTCCGACGGCGTGGGACGCGGATGTGCCACGGACCGAGTGGCGTGGGGGCTCGGTCCGCCCCAACGCTGCTTGCAGCTTTAATTAAGGACCGAGCCAGGGAACCTGGTAAGGTCCTTATTGTTATTGGTCCGTTAGTTATATTATTATTATTATTATTATTTCGTTTCTGCGCTTTGGGGACTGTTGAGGGTGCCTGAACGTAAACATTGCGTGAATTTTATTTGGCAAATTCGTAAAGTCTCGCGAAAATTGCGAGACGATGTGCATCACATTCAACTTTGCCACTGGGAAGACCAATAGGTGGCGCTATATTTAGGCCAATTTCCAGAGCCCATGAGTCCCGCATACTTCGTCGCACATTCATAAACCTTATATCCACGCGTTCAGTGGATATAGCTGAGTCCCCCTAGATAGGCCACGCCCATTTCCGCCTAGACTTTTTTTTCACTAGGGGGCGATATTTGCAAAAATGACTCTTCCGGGTTTCTCGTGCACGTTTAGCCGTTTCGCACGAAATTTGGCACGTACACTCTACAGACCCTACTGACAAAAACACTTATGTACATTGTGTTGAAATTTTGAAAGATAACCGTGTTATGACGTCAGCACTTCCTGCTGATTTCACGCCAAAACAGGAAGTGGAATGTTTCGTCACAATGGTATGGCCGATTCACACCAGATTTGGAACAATGGTTTATCGTGTCTTCATTGCACAACGTGCACAATTTTGCTCAATTCCAAGCCACCACCACAGGGTGGCGCTCTTTCAAAGTTAAGGGCTCATATCTCCGCATCGGAACGTGTGATTCTAACGTAACTTGGTACGATGATTCCCCATGGCGCCCTGAGGCTCCCCTAAAAAGGGGTACAAAAACCCGCCGCTAGGTGGCGCTCTGCTGACCAAAAACTCTTTCTGGCCAAACCGTAACACTTAGGAATATGACATTCCCAGGACACGTGTAGACCGCTGCCTGGACCTCACGTACCAAAAAACGCGGTTCTAGTCGTTGTAGCGCCCCCTACAGGAACTTTAAATAACAGCCCCGGAGCCACGTTTCACCGATTTTTACGAAACTTGGTGGGCCCATAGAACATCCCAAGACTCACCAAAAAGCCTCTTGGACCCATGTCCCAATTCCCACAGCAAGTTGGATATTTCCATTTCAATTTTGGATTTTTAGCACTTTTGAGCTTTAACTCCTACTGAACCATTTCTTGCATCAGCTTCAAACTTGGTCAGTGCTTACATCTTGTCGCGCTCTACTCAAACGGTGCTCTTTGTGACTCTAAGTTGAAAGACGTGTCCAGGGCGTGGCCTCAAAGTTGGACGTTTTGACCAAATGGCAAACAGCACCGAAGCCACATTTCACCGATTTTTACGAAACTTGGTGGGTCCATAGAACATCCCAAGACTCACCAAAAAGCCTCTTGGACCCATGTCCCAATTCTCACAGAAAGTTGGATATTTCCATTTCAATTTTGGATTTTTAGCACTTTTGAGCTTTAACTCCTCCTGAACCACTTCTCGCATCGGCTTCAAACTTGATCAGTGCTTTCATCTTGTCGAGCTCTACTCAAACGGTGCTCTTCGTGACTCTAAGTCAAATGGCGTGCCCAGGGCGTGACCTCAAAGTTGGACGTTTTGACCAAATGTCACAATTTTTAACACTTTGAATTTTCACTCCTCCTACAGGATTTCTCAGGTCGGCTTCAAACTTGGTCAGTGCTTTCACCTTGTCGAGCTCTACTGAAACGGTGCTCTTCGTGTCTGTATGTCAAAGTGCGTGTTCGGGCCATTACCTCAAAGTTGCCCCATTTTACTATACCTCCATATGCTGGCCAATGCTGTCAGTCAGACGCTTGTCTCATTACAGGCCAGCAGATGGAGCCATTGCATAAGGATTCAACGTCTGGGTAAAAGCTCATTCTTTTGCAGTGTCGTGTGACAACATACACTGCTCTCCACAGCTTCTGTACATGAGGGCTTAGAACTGGGGTGAACTGAGGCTTTCATGACTTGGTCCACACATGTCACGACGGCACGGGTTCCGACGGCGTGGGACGCGGATGTGCCACGGACCGAGTGGCGTGGGGGCTCGGTCCGCCCCAACGCTGCTTGCAGCTTTAATTATTATTATTATTTCGTTTCTGCGCTTTGGGGACTGTTGAGGGTGCCTGAACGTAAACATTGCGTGAATTTTATTTGGCAAATTCGTAAAGTCTCGCGAAAATTGCGAGACGATGTGCATCACATTCAACTTTGCCACTGGGAAGACCAATAGGTGGCGCTATATTTAGGCCAATTTCCAGAGCCCCATGAGTCCCGCATACTTCGTCGCACATTCATAAACCTTATATCCACGCGTTCAGTGGATATAGCTGAGTCCCCCTAGATAGGCCACGCCCATTTCCGCCTAGACTTTTTTTTCACTAGGGGCGATATTTGCAAAAAATGACTTTCCGGGTTTCTCCGTGCACGTTTATCCGATTCGCACGAAATTTGGCACGTACACTCTACAGACCTACTGACAAAAACACTTATGTACATTGTGTTGAAATTTTGAAAGATAACCGTGTTATGACGTCAGCACTTCCTGCTGATTTCACGCCAAAACAGGAAGTGGAATGTTTCGTCACAATGGTATGGCCGATTCACACCAGATTTGGAACAATGGTTTATCGTGTCTTCATTGCACAACGTGCACAATTTTGCTCAATTCCAAGCCACCACCACAGGGTGGCGCTCTTTCAAAGTTAAGGGCTCATATCTCCGCATCGGAACGTGTGATTCTAACGTAACTTGGTACGATGATTCCCCATGGGCCCTGAGGCTCCCCTAAAAAGGGGTACAAAAAACCCGCCGCTAGGTGGCGCTCTGCTGACCAAAAACTCTTTCTGGCCAAACCGTAACACTTAGGAATATGACATTCACAGGACACGTGTAGACTGCTGCCTGGACCTCATGTACCAAAAAACGCGGTTCTAGTCGTTGTAGCGCCCCCTACAGGAACTTTAATGACAGCCCCGGAGCCACGTTTCACCGATTTTTACGAAACTTGGTGGGCCCATAGAACATCCTAAGACTCACCAAAAAGCCTCTTAAGCCCATGTCCCAATTCCCACAGGAAGCCCAATATTTTTATTTGAAATTGTCGTTTTTTGCACTTTTTGCCCACTTTTAAGATTAACTCCTACTGGACCGCTTGTCGCATCGGGTTCAAACTTGGTCAGTGCTTTCATCTTGTCGCGCTCTACTCAAACGGTGCTCTTCGTGACTCTAAGTCGAAAGGCGTGTCCAGGCGTGGCCTCAAAGTCGGACATTTTGCACAAATGGCAAACAGCCCCGGAGCACGTTTCACCGATTTTTACGAAACTTGGTGGGCCCATAGAACATCCCAAGACTCACCAAAAAGCCTCTTGGGCCCATGTCCCAATTCCCACAGGAAGTTGGATATTTCCATTTCAATTTTGGATTTTTAGCACTTTTGAGCTTTAACTCCTCCTGGACCATTTCTCAGATCGGCTTCAAACTTGGTCAGTGCTTACATCTTGTCGAGCTCTACTCAAACGGTGCTCTTCGTGACTCTAAGTCGAAAGGCGTGTCAAGGTCGTGGCCTCAAAGTCGGACGTTTTGACCAAATGTCAACTTTTTTAGCACTTTTGAACTTTAACTCCTCCTACAGGATTTCTCAGGTCGGCTTCAAACTTGGTCAGTGCTTTCACCTTGTCGAGCTCTACTCAAACGGTGCTCTTCGTGACTCTAAGTCAAATGGCGTGTCCGGGCGTGACCTCAAAGTCGGACGTTTTGCCAAATTGTAAAATTTTTAGCACTTTTGAACTTTAATCCTCCTACAGGATTTCTCTGGTCGGCTTCAAAATTGGTCAGTGCTTTCATCTTGTCGACCTCTATTCAAACAGTGCTCTTTGTGACTCTAAGTCCAAAATGCGTTGTCCAGGGCGTGACCTCAAAGTCGGCCATTTTGATTGAATGTTACACTGCCTCCATATACTGGCCCAATGCTGGAAATCACACGCTACTCTCATTACAGCCAGCGGATGGCATCATTCCATACCAAGTCAGCATCTGGCTTACAGTCAGCCTTTTACAATTAAGTGCTCTCCCAAGCTTCTGGACATGAAGGCTTGGGAGTGGAGTGCCGTGGGCTTGGGAGGGGTTGGCGTGAGACTTTCATGATGTGGTCTGCACGTGTCCCGACGGCACGTGTTATGACGCTGCGTGTTACGACGGCATGCGACGCGGTTCACGAAAGTTGGTTGTTTTGAACTAGTGATTTCTTTTACATGCTTCTATTTTAATTAACTTGTCCTTGAGCTTGTATCAGTACTGCTTCAAATTTGGTCAGTATTTTCACTTTTGGGAACAGAATGCAAATTCTGCTTTGTGTGACTGTACGATGAAGGGTGGGTCTGGAAGGTGCCCTCACAATGTTATTGTGGCTGTATCTGCTGGCCAAATGTTGGCAATCACGTGCTACTTAAATTATTGCCCAGCATGGCACCATTGCATAAGAATGCAGCATCTCAGGCTCAGTTTAGCCAGGAGTAGGAGCATGATTAATAAGTTTACTTCAAGAAGACCAGTGCACACGCAGGATGTAGAGTGATAGTTTCTTTAAAATTATGAAGTTATTTATAGTGTTTTTAAGTCACATATAATGCTGTACATCATAACTTACACAGTGCATGTATTAGAAAGTAACATGTCTCAAGTAAATACATGTAACTCCTGTGATAGAGATAGATAGACAGAGAGAGAGAGGAGATAGAGAGAGAGAGAGAGAGAGAGAGGAGAGAAATAGCGATCAGTTGGAGGATGAGCTACCTTCGCTGTGTTGCGATAGAGAGAGGTCGGTGCTGTTCAGTGTTGTTGAATGAGCGCATCCACATACAAGCTGTACATACAAGCACACATCATTTTAATCCTTTTTGACATTATGACTGCAGCAGAACATGTCAGGGATACGATTCAGCAACGACATTGAGTGCTGCCAGTAGTTTTAGCTTCAAACTTAGGGCTACTGTGAATCCCTTTTCCCTCGGTAGTACGCACCCTGATTAGGCTGTTTGCATTGAAAGCATTATGTTTACATTTGCATGTATGTTAGTGATGTATTATTGTAGGTTTTTTGATGTATGTGCTATGATTTGTATTTAGGTGTCAGAGTGTAAAAATATGATGGTTGGCGAATAAGTAAGGATTTGGATTATTAAGGAGTTTATTCAGTTCACTGTTAAGGATTGTATTGTATAAAATAAACAGGAGCAGGAGGTGGAGTCGCTGTCAGCAGGGATGGTACGTTTGGTATGTTTTATTACGTGTTAAAGAAGTGGCGTTTGGGTGTGCAAATTGTATATAATTTGTATATACTAATCGTTTGTAACGTGTTTATCTATGTGTTGTGGTTATTTGCTGTTAAACGACATGTTTCCTCTCCGTTTAGCAATGTAACATCGTTTATTAGGTTTCCATTTACAGTAACCCGTGTATTTATGCCAACAAGAGCATCCAAACCTGTAGGTGGCAGTGTACCGAGAAACTCAATCCCATGTCATTCGATCCTAATCTCGCAAATAGCAAATTCACACACACCACCCACCCTGGACTGACTTGAGGGGACAGTTGTGGTAATATTGTGACCTTTGAGCACTCATGTAGTTTTCCCACATGTCTTCGGAAACGGAAACGCTTACAGGCATCAAACGCGACTGGAAGAGTAACGTCTATGTTGGACATCGTGTTTGGAGATGCTTACCAGGCAAAGTGCAATATGTGTCTGTGATTGTTTTCAGTGGCTCACGGTACGCTCTCTGACATCGGCAGCACTCACTAAGCAAGCGTCGATGTCACAGTTCTTCATGTGCACATAGAAACAGTGTGAGATATTATGTTATGACGATTTCCATGTTTGTGTTGATGTGTGTTCTGATATGTATGTTTTCTCTGTCAAAATAAACCATTAAAAGAAACCGATGCACGATGGGATTGCTTTAAATTATGATACACTTATATCCATGAAGTAAAAGTTTCATGTGCTCTACTAAAGAAGTAAGAAGTGAAGTAAATGACAGCATTCTAACACAATGTAGTGCAGTAAGAGTGCAGTTTCTATTCCGCACATTACTCAAGTAAAAGGAGCTGTGTATTTATCTACAAACTATCCTAGCAGTACAAGTTATTCAGTGCGTAAGCAAGTACATGTAACTGCATAAATGTAGTTCATATTACATACTTCTGATGAATAGTAATGTATCAGATTACAAGTAATGTACAAATGTTTAGGATATGTCTTTTGTTCTTATATTATGTAAAGAAAACGGTGTCTGTTTCTTTCATATTCAATCTGAACACAGACACTTTTGAATACCCACCAAATATACAGTAAATAATGACAACAATTTAGGATTCACAAAAAACTTTATTTTAAAAAAACTCTGTAAACAAGCTATAACAATAACACCTCAAACAATTATTTTAAACTCACAATAATCAA